>CM076579.1:687986956-688170619 GCA_034641835.2 Pinus albicaulis
ATCATCATTGGATTATTGTTGCAACTGATTACTTCACTAAATGGATTGAAGCGATACCTACCAGTAATGCTACCCATAAAGTTATCATTAATTTTCTGCAGGGAATCATAACTAGATTTGGATGTCCATCAAGGTTAGTAGCATATATTGCGGTTGCTTTTAAAGCCACTCCATTGGTAAATTTCATTGAAGATTATGGAATTCAACTCACTCACTGTAAGGATTCTGGACACCACATATCTCCACAATGTGGGACTTTGGTTGTATACCCAACACTCACTCTACAAATTACTATCCCCAAGGGAATGTTTTAGTTGAATCATCATACAAAATTTTGGTAAGAATCATCACCAAACTGTTGGATCAAATAAGAAAGCCTGGGATACAAAACTAAAGTTTTCTTTATGGGAAGACAGGGTGACAATCAAAAAGTCTATTAATACATCACCTTTTCAACTAGTTTATGGAATTGATTCTATATTTCCAGTCCAACTATCCATTCTTGTAGCTAAATTTATGCAATATCATGAAGCTGAGCTAGATGACATGATGAGGAGAATTTATCAAATCATATAAATGCAACAAAAGTGAGAAAAACAATATGATTTGGTGAGATGTTGTCAAAATGACATCTAGAAAAGCCATTATCTAAGAGAAAGCTATCCATTTTTGCATACCAAGCCTAAGGGGCTTGTTTGAGACCATAGGGAGACTTCTTAAGGTGAAAAACAAGGGTAGAGTCTTTTTGGATAAATACAGGGGGTTGTTCCTGTTAGCCACCTATAAATTCTGATATACCTAATGGTGGCTAAGTTTGTTGTCAAGCCTTCAAGAGATAGTTTCCCTTGAAAATCTATCATCCTTGAAGTCTTATGGTTTTCCTATCCTGGAGGTTCATCTTCACTACTGTTTCCATTAATGAACCCTGCTGTTTATGAAAGAAAATATTTTCAAAAGGCCTCTGAAACTTGTTGAATCTTAATTAAACTCAGAGGGGGGGGGGGGTGAATCAGTTTAATACATACATAAGCCTTTTAAAATTTCACTAAAATTATTTACAATTTAATATGTGAACAGTCTTATTTGCAGCCAATATTAATTTATTGTGACAACATACTTATGTTGAAAGTAGCAAGCAATTAAGCAGATTGAAATAATCAAATCAACACATAAGAACCACACATAGAGACAGCAAATGTAAGTGGAAACCCATAAAGGGAGAAAACCACATCTTATTATTGTTGTGATGCAAAGGCAAGCTCCAACTCCCTCTCACCACTGTTTTTTGTAGGCACCAACCTACAGGAGGCTCTATCCTCAATTTTGAAAGCTACAACTTGCAAGGAAGCACCAACTCCCTTCAATTTTCTGCAGGCACCAACCTACAGGAGGCTCCAACCTCAGTCAGCTACCACTGACAGCTATCAAGCTGCAATTGATAGGGAAGCTCCAACTTCCTCAATTCATCAAATTGAATGTTTGTTGATTTACCTCAGATTTCAGCTCTGTTCTGTAGCTTCTCTTTCTGTTCTTCTTTTCTTAATCTTCTCTTCCTCACTCTTCTATATTCTGCCTTCTCTTGATTTACTGTCTCTAACCTCCTTTTTTTTTTTGCATATCAAGATGATATTATTTATAGATTTCCTCTCATGACTGTTTGTATTCTACTTGGAATTCGAAATGGACAGTCATGTCTCTTTGCTTTCTGCCTTCTCACTCCTTTTATCTTCTTATTCAGAAACATAATTGTAGGTATCAATTTAACATTACAGTGGGAATTTGTTCTCTCTCGGAGACTTGCCAATGCATCACAAACAATAAAAACAATTAAAACATTTACATTCGAATTACAATGTGAATTCCGGCTCACTCATTCACCCTCTTGGTTAGCTGTGCATTTATCTTTTCTGTCCTCTGTTGTGGTGTAATTGCTGCATATGTGTAACTGAGCCTTCTAAATAAATAAAAATGTAATTGCTGACTTTTAAAACAGTGCAATTCCAACCCTTTTCATGCCACGAGTGTCTTGTTGATGTGGAAGTTCCGCAAGTGGAATGGACATATATCACAATCTTTGTAAATCGCCCTCCCGTTAAGCAGAGGCATATGCATACAACCCATAGACCACGCGGAACATTTTTAATACCACCGCAACAATGTTATATATATATATATATATAATCGCCCTTTCATGTATACATATAATTAATTTCAACTCTCGGCATACATACAAATTACCTTTTTAAATCAATTCTCAGCGTAATATAATGAGGACCTTTTAAAACATATAAGAACTCCTTTTTGGGCCCACTTGACACTCTTCCCGATGCGATGTATTTCTCCTCCAGCAATTTCCGATTGCGATATGATTCCAATCATCGCAATCGGCGATCAACACAATGCTTCAATATATATATATATATATATATATATATATATATATATCGTTTGACAAAGGCTCAGATGCGATGCCAATCGGCGATCACAAATCGCAGTGTTTTGAATACCAACACTGTTGATTGTTCCACAGCTCCAATCCGATTCAATCGGAATCGCCAATCGGAAATTGTAACGTGGTTCTCACTTCTCAACTCTCCAAAGTTTCGATGCGATTCCAATTGGAAATTACACTGCAGCTTTCACTTCGCCCCTTCAAAGTCCTGATGCGATTCCAATCGGAAATCGCCAGCGTTGAATGTCATTTGATTATCGCCTGATTCTACAACTTCGATGCGAACTTTTAAGACCTGATTCATTTCAAAACTAAATTGTGATTTAATTCAACTCCTCTCAAAGAGATCTGTAGCGTCTTTTAAACTGTTTCAATGTGTTAAACTTTCCCAACTCCACTAACTTCGACACTGCCCGATTTGCATCAATCACTGGAATTCTTATAATTTAAAATAGAGTTGTTGTTGCGTCAATTCTTATATATGTATACTTTTCCGCTGGAGTCAAGCGATTCCCAGAATAATATTTGTGTTATATTAAATGTATAATGCTGGTTGGAGTGTGCGATTCCCGGAATGTGGTTCTGTATTGTATGTGTAACGCCCGGCTTGAGTATGATTCTCAAAATTTATAACTGTTCTGCCTCTGCCTCTGCCTCTGCTGCTTCTGTCGTTCTACCTCTGCCTCTGCTACTTCTTTCACTCTGCCTCTGTATTTGACTGTTATAATTTTAGCCTGTCTCCTTTGCCTATTTCTGTTGCTTGACCTCTGCCTCTGCCTTCTGTTGTATATATTCCTTGCTGCTATTCTTTGCCTTCTTTGCCATCAATGACAATATTTCTAACAGTCTCCCCCTTTGGCATTGATGGCAATACTTCTTCTGTTGCTCGCTCTTCCTCCCCCTTTGACATCAATGGCAAGGGACGACGCCTCATTTCTCCATATGAGCTCTGTCGTTGCATTTCCTTTCTTTGATTTGTGGTTAGACCACCATTTTCTGCCTAAACGTTTTGTCTCTATCTGATATAGTGAGCCAATATATGTTTTATCGCTGTGATTCATTTGTAGTGCCTATTGTTTGTAATCTGTGCTAGATTGCAGACAAGGCGTGCCATGATGCTCTTAACGACTAAAAGGTCCTTGTTGCCGTTGTAAACAATGACTTTCCTTTTTGTATAATATGTTTTCAAAACAAACCCTTCAATGGTTTGATCATTTTTTTATTTTATTTTTCAATCGTGCAGTTTTATTTAGATGGTTAACACAGTTATTGCTTTATTCTTCAAATATTTTGACTGTTCTATTAGAGTGAATTTCCGCAAAAGCATATTCAAGGTGTTTGATTGAAAACTCAGCAAGCAGCCTTCGCACAGTTTGTAACTGATATTAAGAAAAATTCCTTGTAGATATACATGTATTGACTTCAGGAAGGCATGCAATTTTATATATAGAAGAAGATATTGCTTCATCGCTCAATATACTACTTTAGGTGTAAGCAAGTTAATGTTAATTTTTGCTCTGCTACTAACCTTTTTCATGCTGAATGCTGATAATACTGAGAATATTATCTTATAGCTCTTTGATCTTGTGGACCTGTTTTATGCTTCCCTTGCCTGGTTAATCTCCCCCTAGGAATGATATTTTCGATTTTGTTCTCCCCCTGAAACTGTGCTTTCTCTTCATATTAGAGAGTAGCATCTATAGATACTACCCCTAGTTTGTCTCTCAAATATTCGAAAGGTTCTCTGGCAAGTGGTTTAGTAAATATATCTGATGTCTATTCTTTTGTTGGTATGTATTCCAGCTTTACTACCTTCTGGGCCACTTGTTCTCGGAGAAAATGATACTTGATTGGAATATGTTTGGTTTTTGAGTGAAGCACTAGATTTTTTGATATACTTATGGCACTTGTATTGTCACATTTGATTGAAATAGGTTCATCAATGCTTACCTTCATGTCTTGAAGAGTTTGCTTCATCCACATGACTTGTGTACACCATGCTGTTGCTGCTATATATTCTGCTTCAGCTGTAGACAGAGAGATGGATGTTTGTTTCTTGCTTAGCCATGCCACCAGACTTTCTCCTAGATAGAATTCACCTCCACTTGTACTCTTCCTGTCATCCACATAGCTGGCCCAATCTGCATCTGTGTATGCTAATAAAGTGAAGTTTTTTCTTTTAGGATACCAAAGTCCAAACTGTGTTGTTACTTGTAGATATCTGAATATTCTTTTGACTGCTAGAAGATGTTTTTGTTTAGGTGCTGCTTGATATCTAGCCACTAGTCCTACTGCTAGCATGACATCTGGTCTTGATGCAGTCAGATACAATAGACTTCCAATCATGGATCTATAGAGTTTTTGATCTATATCAGCAGACCCATCATCAGCACACAACTTGCAACCTGTGGTCATGGGAGTTGACACGGGTTTACAATCCTCCATTTTGAATTTTTTCAGCATTTCTTTTAGGTATTTTTCTTGAGAGATGAAGGTGCCTGTGTTATTTTGTTGAATTTGCAGTCCCAAGTAGAAACTGAGCTCTCCAATCATAGACATTTCAAACTTTGTTTTCATCTCATCAGCAAACCCTTTTGCTAGTTCATCTTTGTTGCTTCCAAACATAATGTCATCGACATACACTACAACAATCAGGAGTTTATTCTCATGGGGTTTTATGTATAGATTGATGTCTACTCCACCTCTCTTAAAACCCCGTTTTTGCAAATGTTATTCCAATCTTGAGTACCAAGCACGAGGAGCCTGTTTCAGTCTGTATAGGGCCTTCTTCAGTCTGCATACATAGTCTTCTTTGTCTGTCAATGAGAAGCCTTCTGGTTGTTCCATGTATACTTCTTCTTCTAGATCTCCATTAAGAAAAGCAGACTTTACATCCATTTGATATACCTTGAAGTCTTGGTAGCATGCAAATGCCAGGAAAATTATGATAGCTTCCATTTTGGCTACTGGGGAACATGTTTCTTCATAATCAAGTCCTTCAATTTGTGAGTATCCTTTGCAGACCAGCCTGGATTTATTCCTGATTACTTGTCCTTGCTCAGTCATTTTGTTTTTGAATACCCATTTTGAACCAATGATATTCTTCTCAATTGGTCTAGGAACTAGTTCCTAGGTATTGTTATTCTCAATTTGGTCCAATTCTTCATTCATTGCTTTTACCCAATACTTGTCCTTGCTGGCTTCTTCAAACTTCTTTGGCTCTATTTGTGATAACATTGCTATGTATACTTCTTCTGTCTATTCAGCTAGCTGCCTTCTTGTTTGCACTCATGCACTCTTGTCTCCTATGATCTGATCTTCTGGATGGTTCTTTTGAGTGTATTTTGAGGGAGATTTCGAGTTTAGTTCAGTATCTTCTGTTGTCTTGCTTGTTTCATCATCATTCTGGTCTTCCTCTTCATGGTTGTCTGATGGACTGCAGCAGTCTGTATTTCTTGTATTGTTTGGAAGTTCTTCATCAAATCTCACATCAATACATTCAATTATTTTCCGAAGAGTCTTGTTGTAGCACCTGTACCCTTTAATTTTGGATGCATATCCTATAAATATCCCTTCATCTGCTCTTGCATCAAATTTTCCAAGATTTTCATCATTATTCTTTATGTAACACTTGCTACCAAAGATTCTGAAATGTTCGATTGAAGCTGGCTTTCCGTGCCACAGTTCGTAGGGAGTCTTGTCACTGCTTGGCCTTAAGTGAGCTTTATTAATAATATGTACTGTTGTGTGCACTGCTTCTGCCCAGAAGGTTTGAGCAATATTTTTTTCTTGCATCATGGCTCTGGCTATTTTTTGAACAGATCTGTTTTGTCTTTCAGCTACTCCATTCTGCTGAGGTGTCCCTGCAATAGTAAATTGTTTTTTTATGCCATGTTCATTGCATAGGTCTGCAAAGTCACAATCAGTGAATTCACCTCCTCTGTCTGATCTGATGCATTTCAGCTTGCATCCTGTCTGATTTTCTGCTAATGCTTTAAATATCTTAAATTTGTCCAGAGCTTCTGATTTATTCTTGAGAAAAGCAACCCATGTCATTCTGGAGAAATCATCTATTATCAGCATGAAGTAGGATTCTCCACTTGGTGTTTTAGTTCTTGTAGGTCCACACAGATCCATATGCACAAGCTAAAGTGGTCTTCTTGTTGATAACTCCTCTTTGGCCTTAAAGGATGTGCGAGTCTGTTTACCCAATTGACAATATTTTCATATGGTATTAGATGGCTTCTTTATTTCTGGCATGTCTCTGACAGCTTTCTTCTTGCTTAGTATGATGATGTGATCGAAGCTGAGATGTCCCAATCTTTTATTCCATAACCATGACTCCTCAAGTTTGCTAAGATGGCATGCTTCATCTTCCTCTTTCACGATGTAAACATTGCTCTCTGTTCGAACTCCTTTGAGCAGAGTCTTACCTGTGGTGCTTGATCTAACTTCACAATCCTGTGCTCTAAAAAGAACTTCACACCCTTTGTCACACATCTGACTAACACTCAGTAAATTTGATTTCAGCCCATCAACAAATAGTAAATCTTGGGATTTTCCTCTGCCATTGTCTATGCTAACTGATCCCTTTCCCTTGATTTTGCCTGATTTATCATTGCCAAAAGTAACATTGCTAGATTTCCTTTCATCAAGAGTTATAAACTTGCTTTTATCCCCAATCATGTGTTTTGAGCAGCCACTGTCTAGGTACCACTGGCTTTTCAGGTCTTGAGCAGTTAGAGCTAAGTCACATTTATTCTCCTTCTTTATCCACTGGAGGCATCCTTTTGTTTGGTATCTTTTGTGAGTTGATGAATCACATCCTTTCAGAGGAAATTTGGGAGGAGTATGTCCAACTTGATTCCATATATAACATTTGATCATATTTTTTGCAGAATTGTGAGTGTGAACAAAATTTCTTTGATTCATAAACCTCCTTGAGGTGTTGAACATTAATCTTTGTCCATACTTCCTACATTCAATAATTTTATGGCCAAATTCCTTACAATAATAACAATAACCATATAAATTATTTGCATACCTGATGTAAGGTTGTTTTCTCCATTTGTTTGTTTGAGACAGTCTCTTCACTGTTTGCATCTTTTGCAGGTCTGAATTACTCTTCCTTGCATAACAATATGTAGCAATGTGTCTCGGCTTGTGGCATACATAGCAGGTGGCATTTTTCATAGGAGGGAAGAATCTCCTTTGATGGTTTCCAAATTTTACATATTCAGGGGTCTTAGTATTTATTACATTCTTTGCTACTAGTGGTTTCTTCTGATCTCTGTCTCCCTTATTGCAGATTTCTTCTTTTGTAGAAATTTTCTGAGCTACTTCATCATTCTTCTTGGCTTTTACAAAAATAATCTCTCTGTCAAACTTTTCTTTTCCTTTACTTGATTTTCCTTCGTAGCCTATTCCAGTCTTTATCATAGGGGATCTTTGAGCAACCATAATTTCATTCAACTTACTAGAGCTTGTTGTTTGAGAAGAGTTTATAACCACTTTCCTTTGAGCATTTTCTAGGTTCTTCCTGAGACATACTACTTCTTCTTCCAGTTTCTCTTGTTCTAGGGTTTTATCCTTGATTTGCTGAAGTAACATGTCTTCTATCTTCTTAGCTTCTTCAAGCACTACCTTCAGCTGCATGAGGACTTCTGAATTTTTTTCTTCTTTCACACATTTGAGGAGAATCTCTTTTTGTTTTCTGCATTTTAGTTTGAGTCTTTCAATCTCTTCCAGAGCACTTCTTAGCTCCTCCTCAAGGTCAACTTCCCCTTCTTCCTCATCTTCTAGCAAGAGACCTTCAATATTTTCTATGGCCATCAGTAAAAATTCAGAGGTTCCTTCTTCTCCTGAGGATTCATCTGAGTCTTCAGATG
Organism: Pinus albicaulis; assembly: GCA_034641835.2. Taxonomy (NCBI): domain Eukaryota; kingdom Viridiplantae; phylum Streptophyta; class Pinopsida; order Pinales; family Pinaceae; genus Pinus; species Pinus albicaulis. The sequence continues at coordinate 687,995,297 of CM076579.1, forward strand.
TACTGCTGTCTTGTTAAGCATAGAAGGATTTTCTGCTGAATTTCTTTCCTTTCTGCCAGTACTTTGATTTATTTTTCTCTGAATCTTGAGCCTGATTTCTTACTTTCTTGTGAGGACACTTAGCAGCATAGTGTCCCACTCTTCCATAGTTAAAGCATTTGAAGGGAAGTTTACCTCTGTATCTACCTGAGCCTCTATCCAGTTTCTTGAAAAATTTAGCTTGTTCTTCATCCGAGCAAGAGCATATGTCTTCCCCTTCTTCTTTCTTCTTTTTTGTTTTAAAAGTTTCTTCCATCGTACTTGGCTTCTTCTGTGGGAGCCTCATTTCATATGTTGTTAGATTTCCAAGTAGCTGGTTCATGGTCAAGGTCTCCCAAACAGTTGTTTCTTCTATTGCAGACACCTTTGGATTAAATCTGGATGGGAGAGATCTTAGAATCTTTTGTACAATTATACATTCTGGCATTCTTTCTCCAAGAGCTTTCATATTATTAATAATTTCTGCAGCTTTTAGGAAGAAACTGGCAATGTCTTCATCATCATTCATTCTTAAGTTCTCAAAGTGGGCTCTATCGACTTGAAGTTTGGCAGTCTTTACTTTCTTCTCCCTCATGTATGTTCTCAAGAGTATCCCATATTTCTTTGGCAGAGTCTTTGTGCATTACTTTAATAAACTCTGCTTCACATAATCCATTCAGGATGACATTCATGGCTTTTGCATTAGCCACAAAGTCTTTCTTTGTTTCTTTCTCTGTGTTAGTTGCCTTTGGGGCATATCCTAATTCAATAGCAGCCCGGACTTCTATTCCTAGAGACATTATGTATGTACTCATTCTGATTTTCTAGAAAGCATAATTTTCACGAGTGAAGAAAGGGGCTTTATTGGTTGAGCATCCTTCTTTACTAGCCATCTTGGAAACCTATGATCTCCTTTTAGTTGTTAGACTGATACAAAGGAACCTGCTCTGATACCAATTGTTGAATATTAATTAAATTGAGAGGGGGGGGGGGTGAATCCGCCTTAATACATAATATAAGCCTTATAAAAATTTCACTAAAATTAGTTGCCAGCTTTTTAATATGTGAAATAAACATTTGCGCCCAATATTAATATATCAGGACATCATACTTATGTTGAGAGCAACAAACAATTAAGCAGATTGAAAGAATCACATCAACACATAAGAAACACACATAGAGACAACAGATGTAAGTGGAAACCCAAAAGGGGAGAAAACCACATCTTATAATTGTTGTGATGCAAAGGCAAGCTCCAACTCCCTCTCACCACTGTTTTCTGCAGGCACCAACCTACAAGAGGCTCTATCCTCAATTCTGGAAGCTACAAATTGCAAGGAAGCACCAACTCCCTTCAATTTTCTGCAGGCACCAACCTACAGGAGGTTCCAACCTCAGTCAGCTACCACTGACAGCTATCAAGCTGCAACTTGATAGGGAAGCTCCAACTTCCTTAATTTATCAAATTGAATGTTTGTTGATTTACCTCAAATATCAGCTCTGTTATGTAGCTTCTCTTTATGTTCTTCTTTTCTTAATCTTCTCTTCCTCACTCTTCTATATTCTGCCTTCTCTTGATTTACTCTCTCTAACCTCTTTTTTTTTTTGCATATCAAGATGATATTATTTATAGATTTCCTCTCATGACTATTTGTATTCTACTTGGAATTCGAAATGGACAGTCATGTCTCTTTGCCTTCTACCTTCTCACTCCTTTTATCTCGCTATTTAGAAAACATAACTCGTAGGTATCAATTTAACATTACAAAGGGGAATTTTTTTCTCTCTCGAGACTTGCCAATGCATCACAAACAATAAAAACAATTAAAACATTTACATTCGAATTACAATGTGAATCTAACATTTCACTCATTCACCCTCTTGGTTAGCCTCTTGGCTAGCCGTGCATTTGTCTTTTTCTTCTCCGCTGTGGTGTAACTGCTGCATACGTGTAACTGTGCTTTTAAATAAACAAAATGCAATTGCTGACTTTTAAATCAGGGAAATTCCAACCCTTTTCATGCCACAAGTGTCTTGTTGATGTGGCGAGTTCCGCAGGCTGGAACATACATATATCACAATTGTATTACATTAATAATCGCCCTCCCGTTAAGCTGAGGCATATACATACAACCCACAGACCACGTGGCACATCTTTAATACCACCGCAACAATGTTATATATATATATATATATATATATATATATATATATATATATATAACAGTGCCCTTTCATATATACATATAAGTAATTTCAACGATTGGCATACATACAAACTTCCTTTTTAAATCAATTCTCAGTGTAATATAATAAAGACTTTTTAAAACATATAAGAACTCCTTTTTGGGCCCACTTGACACTCTTCCCGATGCATTAATTCTCCTCCGATTGCGATTGATCGCTCCTGCTCCGATTGCGATTAATCGCAATCGGCGATCAACACAAGAGCCCAATATATATATATATATATATATATATATATATATCGTTTGAAAAAGGCTTAGATGCGATGCCAATCGGCGATCGCAAATCACAGTGTTTTGAATACCAACGCTGTTGATTGTTCCACAACTCCGATCCGATTCAATCGGAATCGTCAATTGGAAATTGCAACGCGGTTGTCACTTCTCAACTCTCCAAATTTCCGATGCGATTCCAATTGGAAATCGCCAATCGGAAATTACACTGCATCTTTCACTTCGCCCCTTCAAAGTCCCAATGTGATTCCAATCGGAAATCGGAAATCACCAGCGTTGAGTTTCATTTGATTATCGCCCGATTCTACAACTCCGATACGAACTTTTCGGACCCGATTCATTTCAAAACTGAATTGTGATTTAATTCAACTCTGCTCAAAGAGATCTGTAGCGTCTTTTAAACTATTTCAATGTGTTAAACTTTCCCAACTCCACTAACTTCGACACTGCCCGATTTGCATCAATCACTGGAATTCTTATAATTTAAAACAGAGTTGCTGCTGCGTCAATTCTTATATATGTATACTTTGCCGCTGGAGTCAAGCGATTTCCGGAATAATATTTGTGTTATATTAAATGTATAACGCCGGTTGGAGTGCGTGATTCCTGGAATGTGGTTCTGTATTGTATGTGTAACACCCGGCTTGAGTATGATTCTCGAAATTTATAATTGTTCTGCCTCTGCCTCTGCCTCTGCTGCTTCTGTCGCTCTGCCTCTGTATGCGACTGTTATAATTTTAGCCTATCTCCTTTGCCTGTTTCTACTGCTCAACCCCTGCCTCTGCCTTCTGCTGTATATATTCCCTACTGCTGTTCTTTGCCTTCTTTTCCATCAATGACAATATTTCTAACAAAACTGCCTATTTTCACTTATTTCCCTCCATTTTCATAAAGCCTTCTTTTCATATTTTAACCCTCCATTTAGCCTCTAAAAGTCTTAAGTCCCCTTTAAACCCTCAAAGATTCACTTACAGGTTTAAAGACCCTTTCTTTCCTCTCTACTAAAAGCTCAAAATCCCTCAAAAACCCTTCAAAAATCATAAAAAACCCATTTTTTAACATTAAGGCCTTAAGCCCCTTTCGACCAGTTGTGGATCATTATCTACATATCCTTTTCATATTTCATTTTGAAATTTTAAAAGAAAAAATAAAATAAAAATAAAAATTCGAAAATATGCTATAGTATGAAGTTTTTAATACTTTAGCATAAAAATAGAAGAATGCAATGTATTTCCATTTTTATTTATATACATGAAGTGGGCATCAACCTGTTCCTCCTTTTCCATCTCCGTTGCCATCAATGACAACATTTCCAACAGTCTCCCCCTTTGGCATTGATGGCAACACATCCACCAATAATCCAATGCTTCCTCCAAGTTTTTCTCTGCCTGGCTTCTTTTAGAAGATCCTATCTTCTGCTACTTGCTTTTCCTCCCCCTTTGACATCAATGGAAAAGGGTTGCACATTTCTCAGTGTAGATTCTGTCTTTGCATTTCTTCTCTCTGATATGTGTTTAGGCCTTCTTCTTCTGACTGTGTATCTTGCTGCTCCAAACTGGTGTATAAGGGTTGTTGAGAGAACACTTTTGAGATTATTTGAACTTGTATATACACATTAAGTCGATATCATTTCAAAGCATAGACTTCTTGCACTTGTATAGAGAGTAGGTGATGACAACCATATATAATCAGACTTGTATAATGCGAACTGCATTATTGGATCAAGACTTAAGGATTGTGAATGCTCCATGTGACATATAAATCTTGCTTCAGCTATATTATAATCTTCATTTGAAATCCATATCTGTTGAGGAAATTGTAGTTGGAGTATGTCTTCTTCTGCAATACTCATCTTCAGTACAATATTTGTTCATTTTTTATGAAGCTAATATGTCTTTTATAGCTGCGGTTCACTTTCCTTGCCTGTTGGTGATGATTTGAGCTAGGATGCTGATAATAATATTTCATTAAATAGCTGCAGATCCTTGTTACTGATATGAATCAACCAAAATTTGATCTAAGAAATCAACTCCCTTTACTGCTTCCATAATGTACTTTCACAACAAAACCTTGAGGCTAGATACATTCAATTTATTGTTTAGACTTACTTATCAACCAAGTACTTTTCTTTATGACATAAGGGGTTATGTATGTCAGTGATCAATCTCTTTCAATGGTGAGATGTTAGCAAATCCTTTCTGCTGAAGTATGTTCGTGATAAATCAATAAGAGATTTTTGAGCTTCAGCTGTCACAACTCATCCTTCATACTTTTGATACTTTAATTGTTCCATAATGATGATCTTTCACACGAATATATTCAAGTTGTTTACTTGAGATTTTAGCCAACAGGCTTCACCTAGTTTGGGAACAATCTTCAAAAAGAGGTCTTGAAGATATATGTACTAACTTCAGGAGGGCATGCAATTATATATATAGAGACAGATGCTGCTTCAATGCATAATATATTTCTTCAAATGTAAACCTAACGCTGATCCTTTAGTAATGTTGCTGACCTTTTCATGCTGAATGCAGATAATACTGGGAATATTACCTTGAGGTTCTTTTTCCATAGTTCTTTGATCCTGTGGACCTGTATCATACTGCTGCTCTACTGATAATGCTTGGTAATATGTTGATAAGCATGCTGCTTGTACTTAACCATCAATAGATATTATTTTGATAAACCATGCTGAGATTTCACTTTTATCTTGCACATTTATCCTTAATTAAGACATCCTTCATAAATTCTACTGTAGAGCTTTCCACTGTTCACACCAACAGTTATCGATATCCTGAAATTTATCTTGACATCTTTAACCATTTGCTTATTCTGCCATTATGTTCAAAGGAATGCCACTACATTTTGTTTTCTAGGACTGCTCCAGAATCATTGCTGCTTTTCATACAATTCAATTGTTTTAACATAATGAACTTCAAGAAGACATCTTCAATTTCTTTGCTTGGAATCTTCATGGGCAGATCACTCAGAGGTTTTTCACTCACTTAACTGCATTTCATCAAGGGGACTTTTCATAGATGAAAGATGTAATGATATAATGATGATAGGATCTTCTCTTATTCCTCCTTCTTAAAGTGGTTCACTTGTTCATTCTGGCTATATGATGCACACTGTGATCATCACTTATGTGTTGGTGTCTTCTTAGCTTACATGCTCATGGCTGATGTTCTCTCTACCACCAAGGCTTCTTGTTGTCTTCTCTTCTTCCATCAATCTGTTAGCTATTTAATATTTCAGATGATCTTCTTTCTCTTTAGTTCTCTGTTAGAGAAATTGTCCTGTGCATTCCTGATCTTATAGCAATCCTCATTCCAAGGAGCTCATCTTAGACTGCTTTCATGGGGACCTTTTATGAACTGCTCTCCCCCTGGGATGTTGCTTCATATTTGTCACTGATTAGATATTTTCTTTTCTTCCTAGAGCAGCTCCCCCTGAGACTATGATGTTTTACATTATGTTATTGAGATGATAGGCTCCCCCTTTCTCTTTTCCTTCCAAACTTTATTGAGGTTCTTCATAATGTCTGCACTTCTTTTAAATTCATAGTTTTGTTTGATTTGCTTTGATCCCATCATCTGTCTAGAGTTCTTTAATGTATATGGCAGATTACAGTCTTTAGCTTTGTGACCATGCTTGAGGCATACATAACATCTTATTTGACCAAGGTGCATTTGAGCTGATGTATAATATTTCATTCCCCTTTTTGAACATAATTTACAATCAACAGATTTGTGTCCAAATTCATTGCATGCATAACAATAGCCATGGAAATGATTTGTGTACCTGGTGAAAGATTGTCCTTTCCATTTGCTTGCTTGAGGGATTCTTCTCTTTTGCTGCATCCTTTGCTGGTTGGACTGGGTTTGCTTTGTCTTACAATATGCTGCAGTGTGTCCTTGTTTGTGGCAGGAAAAACAAGTGATGCTTCCCATAGGAGGAAAGAACTTTCTTTGACATCTTCCAAATTTATTCAATTCATCCTTAGCAGTATGTGAGCCTTTAGCAGCTGATTGTTTCATCTTCTCATTCTTTGTTCTTTCATGTTCCTGCTTGTTTTTGTTTGTTTCTTTGCACATCTTGTTCTTCTTGCTTCTTCTTACGTAGAATCTTTTGAGCTACTTCATTTTTCCTTCTGACTTTTATGAAGGAGATATTTGCGCATTTAGAATCTGATCCAACTGTTCAAAGCCTTTCATTAGAGGTGTATTCATTAATAGTTCTCTTTGGTCTTTTTCTAAGTTCTTTCTTAGGCTCACTACTTCTTCTTCCAATCTTTCACATTCCTGACTTTTCTCTCTCATTTGTTGCAGCAGAGTGTCTTCTACTTTCTTTGCCTCTTCAAGCTGTGTCTTCAGGCCAATAATTTCTTTCCTATCTTCATATTCTTTCTCATCACATATTTGTACCAATCTCTTAAGGTCTTTGTTTTCATTCTTCAAATTTTCTATTTCAGTCAGAGCTGTGTCAAGTTTGGCTTTTTCTTCAGCTGCAATATCTTCATGGCTCTTACTACCATTCACAATAGCAGGTACCTCATTTGATTGAACATCTTCTTTTTGACATGAATTTCTCTTTTTCTTAATTCTCTTCTCCTTCTTGACAATGCAGTCCTATGTGTTTATTCCATGCATGAAATGCAATCTGTCCCAGATTTCTTTTGCAGAGGTTAAATCCATTATCAACTCAAGGTCCTTGTTATGAAGACTGTCATATATCACACATTTTGCCTTGGCATTCCTCTGTTGTTCTTTCACCGTGGGGGAGTCTGTGAAATAACCATCACATACAAGCTTCCATACTTCAGGTTCATAAGCCAATAATCTTGTTTTAACCTTATCTCTCCATTCAGGAAAGTTGGTTGTATATAACACAAACACATTTTGATAGTCCATGACTTAACCAGATCTCCTTCAAGCTATTAAGCTTACACCAAAGGAACCTGCTCTGATACCAATTGTTGAACCCTTAGTTAAACTGAGAGGGCGGGGGGGGGGGGGTGAATCAGTTTGACACATACATGAAATTTTAAAACTTTTCTCTTAAAACTTATTTACACCTTCACTTCATGATCAACTTAATATGTGAGCAATCTTTATTAGTGAGAAGCAAGTATCAAACATATTTGTTAATGTAACAACAGTCTTAATATGTGGGAAACAAGTATTAAGAAGATTAGATAAACCACATCAACACATAGACATCATGCACAGAGACACCAGATATAAGTGGAAACCCATGAAGGGAGAAAACCACATCTTATTATTGTTGTGATGCAAAGGCAAGCTCCAACTCCCTCTCACCACTGTTTTCTGCAGGCACCAACCTATAGGAGGCTCCAACCTCAATTCTGCAAGCTGCAACTTGCAAGGAAGCTCCAACTCCCATTAATTTCTGCAGGCACCAACCTACAGGAGGCTCCAACCTCAGTCAGCTACAACTGACATTTTATCAAGCTGCAACTTGATGTGGAAGCACCAACTCCCATCTATTTTCTGCAGGCACCAACCTACAGGAGGCTCCTACCTCAGTCAGCTCCAACTGACATCTATCAAGCTACAACTTGATAGGGAAGCTCCAACTTCCTTACTCTTTCAAAAGAGAAACACTTGTTGATTTACCTTGGATATCAGCTCTGTTCTGTTCCATCTGCTCTGTTGTTCATCTATTCTCATATCTGCCCTGTATCATCTCTGCATCTTTTCAGATTCTCTATCAGCTTCTCCTTCTTCTCTGCTCAGCTCCTCTTTCTTCTCTGCTTCACTGCTTCATTTCTACATTCTCTTCACTCACTCTCTCTCTCTCTTCTAACTCTTTGCATATCAAAATGATATTACTTATAGAAATCCTCACATGACTGTTTTTATTCCTCTAGGAATTCGAAATGGATGGTCATACCCCTTGGTCTTCTGCCTCCTCATTTCTTTATCCAACTCAATTTAAATCATAATAATATGTACAAAATTTCCATGCTACAGTGGGAGTTTTCTTTTCCTTAGGATACTTGCCTTTGCATCACAAACAATAAAAAATTATTTACAACATTTACATTCACATTTTTAATTACATATTTCAATATCACTCAGCTCCTCTTCTGAACTTTGGCTTTACTGGATTTTGTCTTTTTCTCTTCTTTGTTAAGCAGGTGCATACACTTTATCCTTCATCATCGGCATATTCCACATTTTACGCTGCTTATTCCTGTCCAACTCATTCTGTACATATTCACAGTAGGCTTGTAACCTACGTGTATCTCTACATGCTCTCCTTTTCCTTTTCCATAACTGCATTCACGTTTCATGCCCAAGCATTTCCATACCTGGCAATCTCACACTTGCCCTATTCCACGCTGGCAATTTCAAACAAATAAGGCTGGGCTATTTTAATATCTTAATTAAGAGAATTTAGATATTAATTTCATACTCCTCTATAGTTACAAATCTAACAATCGCTTATATGGAAATATGCGCTAACTTCGCATTACAACCCTCATATGCAACATAATAGTTGACTATTGAACCATAATAAAACCAAACCTTATGACATGCTTGTTAGATAAGAGTGTATAGATCATTTAATCCCAGGTCCACGAAGAATTGCACCCCACCTTTTTATATATTGCGCACCGTATATATATATATATATATATATATATATATATATATATATATATATATATATATATATATATATATATATATATATATATATATATATGTGGTTTGTGCTTTTGTATATAAGGCGCATAATACTTTGGCTATTAAAACCATGTGAATTGACCTTCGGCATATTTAATCACATTTGCATATTCTATTATATGTAATATATCCATATACATATTCCGGCGCCCTTCAATAATTAATGGAGTCCCACAGTACATCTCATACCCTTATGAACTTGTGAACCATGATAAAAATCTTTTAATATACTCCGTCGAACCTTATATTAAGATTATAATACGTCAAAAACATTAATAAACCAATTCATTATATATGACTCCGCGAGGCCCCACAATTCAGTCAAACAACCAATCCATGGAACGCACCGTACCTGGCTTAATCTCTGTGCGCTTTTATTAAACCTCGTGCATCTTCTTTTAATGATCTCCGTCCGATGCTCCTCCACCAGATCGACGGTTTATATCCATTTCGCTCGGCATCTTTGGTCGGTGTATAACGCGCGAAATTTCAAGTTAAACGGTGGATTCCAATACCGCCTATTCCACGAGTCACGAAGTCTATGGAATCGCTACGATTTCTGAAAAACCACCTTACGGTCGAAAGGTGGTGCGGAATTGGGAAATCCGCCTCCGTGAACCCGCTCGTGGTTTCAGTCCCCTCATGGTTCCTCCGGTCAAGGTTCCGGTTCTCCTTTATTATTTATATATTTTGTTACGACTATGGTTCTGCCTTTGACTATGGTTTCGCCTCTGACTCTGGTTCCGCCTCCATTCATACTGTATTCAATACACGGTTTCCTGTTATAAAAGGTTCTTTTATACTCTGACGCAGAGTTCCACCATACATAACCCTTGCACCATACATAACATGGTTTCGTTTATTCTTATGCAGAGGTTTATTATGCATTTCTTATAAATACTCTGCTACAGGGTCTCATTCATATGGAATTCTCGTCACAGGGTTTGTATATTCTCCCCACAAGCGCATACAGTTTGGACAGTTACACTGGGACAATTTCCTCATATGATTCGACCAAGAACACATAAAGTCACACATGGAACTTATTCACAATTCTTCATAAAAAGATATATGTATATATGTTGCTTGTACTCCAGCCCTCTTCTGCCATTTAAGCAATACTCCAACTCATCCCCAAGCATATTAAGTCTTTACTACAGATTTAGTCTATCATTGATGAATAATTGCTCAATAATTCATCTGCAAACTGTATTAAACCCCTAATTCATAGATAAACCAATTCTGCTTCAATTCCTCTATTTCTTCTGCTGCCTCTGCTACTTCTCTGTCTCTTTTGCCTTATGGATAGTTTAGGTGCTGCTCCTGTCTTTACCTTTGCCATCTCCTTTGCCATCTCCTTTCCTTTGCCATCAAAGACAACATTTCCAACAGTCTCCCCCTTTGGCATTGATGGCAACATACTTCCTCTGCTTGCCTTTTAAAAACCCCTTTTTTTTTTTTCTCCCCCTTTGACATCAATGTCAAAGGGTTGCTCATTTCCTGGTCTTCTTTCTGCATTTCCTCTCTTTGAGTTATGTTTAGGCCATCTTTTGCTGACTTTGTACCATTCTGCTCCAGATTGATGTACAAGACTTGTTGAGAGAACACTTTGAGGATTATTGGACTTCAATATACACTGTAATATGATACAATCCAAAGCACAGTCTCCTTTTACTAGTATAAGGCTGAAAGTGAGGATAATGATCCTTCATAGAACACATTGTACTAGCTTTATTTAATCAGAGATGTATGATTGGATCAAGAATTAAAATACTGAGAAGGCTTCAAATATGCTTCTGTCTCTGTCTGATGTAGTGAGTTAATATATTTTTGTTGAAGAAGATTGTAGATTGAATATGTCTCTTCCTGTAATATTCATCTGCTGTACCACACCTATTCAATTATGATAATGATGCCAATATATCTTTTATTGCTATGGTACACCTTTCCTGCCTGTTGTTGATGACATGAACTAGGATGCTGACAAGGATATTACTTTTAAAGACTGAAAGGTCCTTGTTTATGTTGTGAACAATGAATCAAACCACAGTTTACAGCTTATTATAAGAATAGGCAATATCTTTCAATATTAGAGGCCAAATGACTTTCCTTCTTGTACAATGTGCTTTCAAACCCTTCAATGCATTGGTCAGTTTCACTTATCAACTATGCAATTTTATTTATGACATAATGGTATGTATGTCAATAATCAATTTCTCTTTAAAGGTGGATTACCAGTAAATCCTTTGTGCTGAAGTAGGATTTAGATGATTTTAAATAAACTTTTGAGCTTCAGATGGTAATCACAGTTAGTCCTTTACTCTTCAGATACTTTGACTGTTCTATCAAAATGAACTTCCACAAAAGCATAGTCAATATGTTTAATTGAAAACTCAGCTAACAAACTTCATCCAATTTATGAACAATCTTCAGATAGAGGCCTTGAAGATATATGTATTGACTTCAAGAAGGCATGCAGTTATATATATAGAAACAGAGACTTCTTTAATGTCTAATATAATGTTTCAAGTGTAAACAAAGCACTGATCTTTTAGCTCTATTATTGACCTTTTCATGCTGAATGCAGATAACCCTGGGAATTTTACCTTGATGCAATCTTGCCATAGTCCTTTGATCCTGTGGACCTGTATCATACTGCTGCTCCACTGATAATGCTTGGTAATCTGTTGATAAGCATGCTGCTCGTACCTAACCATCAATTGATATTATTTTGATAAAATATGCAGAGATTTCACTTTAGCTTGCACATTTACTGATAATTTAAGACTTCCTTCATAAATTATTCTATTGAGCTTTCCATTGTTCACCTCAACAATCATTAATCTCCTCAATCTGATCTTTTCATCATTAACTATTTTCTTATTCTGTCATTCTGTTCAAAGGAATGTCACTGCATTTTCCTTTGCTATGACAATTCCAGAATCATTGCTGCTCTATATTGCTTTATATATACCACTTCAACTATTCTGACATGATGATATTCAGAAGGAAATCTTCAATTTCTATACTATGAGTCTTCATGGGCTGATTACTCAGAGATTTGTCACTTATTTGACTTCATTCCTCCAAGGATACTTTTCATAGATCAATTATGTACTGACATCAAGATAGAAGACTCTTTTCTTACTTAATATTCTTAATGTGATTCATTGTTAATTATAGTAGAATGATACACAAAGTGATCAATACTTAATGTGCTGATGTCTTCCAAGCTTACATGTTCATAACTGATGTTCTCTCTACCACCAAGGTTTCTTACTGTCTTCTCTTCTTTCATCAATTTTCTGCTACTTAATACTTCAGATGATCTTCTTCCTCTATAGTCTTCTTTTAGAGAAATTTTCTTTCCCTTCCTAATCTTATAACTGTTTTCATTCCAAGGAGCTCTTCTCAGGCTACTTTGATGGGGTCTATATATGAACTGCTCTCCCCCTGGGATGTTGCTTCATATTTGTCACTAGATGGATTTGAGCTTTGTTTCCTAGAGCAGCTCCCCCTGAGACTATGAAGGATTCATTATGTTATTGAGGTAATAGGCTCCCCCTTTCTCTTTTCCTTCCATACTTTATTGGGGTTCTTCATAATGTCTGCACTTCTTTTAAATTCATAGTTTTGTTTGATTTTCTTTGATCCCATCATCTGTCTAGAGTTCTTTAATGTATATGGCAGATTACAATCTTTTTCTTTGTGACCAAGTTTGAGGCATACATAACATCTTATTTGACCAATGTGCATTTGAGCTGATGTATAATATTTTGTTTCTCTTCTTGGATACATTTTACAATCAACAATTTTATGTCCAAAATTATTGCATGCATAACAATAGCCATGGAAATGATTTGTGTACCTGGTGAAAGATTGTCTTTTCCATTTGCTTGCTTGAGGGGTTCTTCTCTTTTGCTGCATCCTTTGCTGGTTGGACTGGATTGGCTTTGTCTTACAATATGTTGCATTATGTCCTGGTTTATGACAAGAGAAACATGTGCTATTTTTCATAGGAGGGAGGAACCTCCTTTGACATCTTCCGAATTTGTTCAATTCATCCTTAGGAGCATATGAGCCTTTAGCAGTTGATTGTTTCATCTTCTCATTCTCTATTCTTTCATGTTGCTACTTGATTCTATTTGTTTCTCTACAACTCATGTTCTTGCTGGCTTCTGCTTCTGTAGGAATTTGCTGAGCTGTTTCACTGTTCTTTATAGCTTTTACAAAAATGATTTTCTTGTTATCTTCTGCCTTGGACTTACTGGTTTCTCCTTCATATCCTATCCCAGTCTTTATGAGAGGTGACCTTTGTGCATTTAGAATCTGGTCCAACTGTCCAGAGCCTTTCATTAGAGGTGTATTCATTAATAGTTCTCTTTGGGATTTTTCTAAGTTCTTTCTTAGGCTCACTACTTCTTCTTCCAATCTTTCACATTCCTGACTTTTCTCTCTCATTTGTTGCAGCAGAGTGTCTTCTACTTTCTTTTCCTCTTCAATCTGTGTCTTCAGGCAAATAATTTCTTTTCTGTCTTCATATTCTTTCTCATCACATATTTGTACCAATCTCTTAAGGTCTTTGTTTTCATTCTTCAATTTTTCTATTTCAGTCAGAGCTGTGTCAAGTTTGGCTTTTTCTTCTACTGCGATTTCTTCATGGCTCTTAATACCATTCACACTAGTAGGTACCTCATTTGATTGAACATCTTCCTTTTGACATGAATTTTTCTTCTTCTTGATTCTCTTCTCCTTCTTGACAATGCAATCCTCGGTGTCTACTCCATGGATGAAATGCAATCTATCCCAAATTTCTTTTGCAGAGTCTATATCCATTATCAACTCAAGGTCCTTGTTATGAAGACTATCATATATCACACATTTTGCCTTGGCATTCCTCTGTTGTTCTTTCACCGTGGGGGAGTCTGTGCAATAACCATCATAAACAAGCTTCCAAACCTCAGGTTCATAGGCCATTAAACCTATTTTAACCTTATCTCTCCATCCAGGAAAGTTTGTTGTATTTAGCACAGATACATTTTGATAGTCCATGACTTAACCAGATCTCCTTCAAGCTATTAAGCTTACACCAAAGGAACCCGCTCCGATACCAATTGTTGAACCCTTAGTTAAACTGAGAGGGGGGGGGGGGTGAATCAGTTTAACACATACATGGAATTTTAAAAATTTTCCCTTAATTCTTATTTACACCTTTATTTCATGGCCAACTTAATAAGTGAGCAGCAAGTATCAAGCAGATTTGTTAATGTAACAACAGTCTTAATATGCAAGCAACATGCATTAAGCAGATTAGATAAACCACATCAACACATAGACATTATACACAGAGGCACCAGATATAAGTGGAAACCCATAAAGGGAGAAAACCACATATTATTATTGTTGTGATGCAAAGGCAAGCTCCAACTCCCTCTCACCACTGATTTTCTGTAGGCACCAACCTACAGGAGGCTCCTACCTCAATTCTGCAAGCTACAACTTGCAAGGAAGCTCCAACTCCCATTAATTTTCTGTAGGCACCAACCTACAGGAGGCTCCAACCTCAGTCAGCTACAACTAACATTTTATCAAGCTACAACTTGATGTGGAAGCACCAACTCCCATCTATTTTCTGCAGGCACCAACCTACAGGAGGCTCCTACCTCAGTCAGCTACAACTGGCATCTATCAAGCTACAACTTGATAGGGAAGCTCCAACTTCCTTACTCTTTCAAAAGAGAAACACTTGCTGATTTACCTTGGATATCAGCTCTGTTCTGTTCCATCTGCTCGGTTGTTCATCTATTCTCATATCTGCCCTTTATCATCTCTGCATCTTTTCTGATTCTCTATCATCTTCTCCTTCTTCTCTGCTCAGCTCCTCTTTCTTCTCTGCCTCACTGCTTCATTTCTGCATTCTCTTCTCTCACTCTCTCTTTCACTTCTCACCAAAAAATTTGCATATCAAAATGATATTACTTATAGAAATCCTCACATGACTGTTTGTATTCCTCTAGGAATTCGAAATGGATGGTCATACCCCTTGGTCTTCTTCCTCCTCATTTCTTTATCCAACTCAATTTAAAATCATAATAATATGTACACAATTTCATGCTACAGTGGGATTTTGTCTTTTCCTTAGGATACTTTCCTTTGCATCACAAACAATAAAAAATTATTTACAACATTTACATTCACATTTTTAATTACATATTTCAATATCACTCAGCTCCTCTTCTGAACTTTGGCTTTACTGGATTTTGTCTTTTTCTATTGCTGTTAAGAAACCGTTCCGCATACACTTTGTTCACTGTCATCAGCATATTCCCTGTTTTCTGTGCTTATTCACCTGTCCAACTCATTCCTGTACATATTCCTGTCAGGCCTGTAACCTCTGTGTATCTCTGCATGCTCTCCTTTTCCTTTTCCATAACTGCATTCAAGTTTCATGCCCAAGCATTTCCATATCCGGCAATCTCACATTTTTCCTATTCCATGCTGGCAATTTCAAACAAATAAGGTTGGGCTATTTTAATATCTTAATTCAGAGAATTTAGATATTAATTTCATACTCCTCTATAGTTACAAATCCGACAATCTCTTATATGGACATATGCGCTAAATTCGCATTACAACCCTCATACGCAACATAATAGTTGACTATTGAACCATAATAAAACCAAACCTTATGAAATTAGCATAGTGAATAAGAGTGTATCGTCCTTTGGCTCCAGGTCCACGAAGCATTGCACCCTGCCTTTTTATATATATTGCGCACCGTATATATATATATATATATATGTGTGTGTGTGTGTGTGTGTGTGTGTGTGTGTGTGTGTGTGTGTGTGGTTTGGGCTTTTATATATAAGGCGCATAATACTTTGGCTATTAAAACCATGTTAATTGACCTTCGGCATATTTAATCACATATACATATTCTATTATATGTAATATATCCATATACATATTCCGGCACCCTTCAATAATTAATGGAGTCCCACAGTACATCTCATACCCTTATGAACTTGTGAACCATGATAAAAATCTTTTAATATACTCCGTCGAACCTTATATTAAGATTATAATACGTCAAAAACATTAATAAACCAATTCATTATATATGACTCCGCCCGGGCCCACGATACAACCAAAGGGCCAATCGAATACACGCCGTACCTGGTTTATCAACCTGGCTCCTTTATTAAACCTCGCGCATCTTCGTTCAATGATCTCCGTTCGATGCTCCTCCGCCAGATCGACGGTTTATATCCATTTCGCTCGGCGTCTTTGGTCGGTGTATAACGCGCGAAATTGCAAGTTAAACGGTGGCTTCCAATACCGCCTATGCCACGTGTCACGAAGTCTATGGAATCACTGCGATTTCTGCAAAACCACCTTACGGTCGAAAGGTGGTGTGGAATTGGGAAATCCGCCTCCGTGAACCCGCTCGTGGTTTCAGTCCCCTCATGGTTCCTCCGGTCAAGGTTCCGGTTCTCCTTTATTATTTATATATTTTGTTACGACTATGGTTCTGCCTTTGACTATGGTTCCGCCTCTGACTCTGGTTCCGCCTCCATTCATACTGTAGTCAATACACGGTTTCCTATTATAAAAGGTTCTTTTATACTCTGACGCAGATTTCCACCATACATAACCCTTGCACCATACATAACCCATGCAGAGTTCCACCATACATAACACGGTTTCGTTTATTCTTATGCAGAGGTTTATTATGCATTTCTTATAAATACTCTGCTACAGGGTCTCATTCATACGAAATTCTCATCACAGGGTTTGTATATTCTCCCCACAAGCGCATACACTTTGGACAGTTACACTGGGACAATTTCCTCATATGATTTGACCAAGAACACATAAAGTCACACATTGAACTTATTCACAATTCTTCATAAACAGATATATGTATATATGTTGCTTGTACTCCATCCCTCTTCTGCCATGTAAGCAATACTCCAACTCATCCCCAAGCATATTAAGTCTTTACTACAAATTTAGTCTATCATTGAGTATAATTGCTCAATAATTCATCTGCAAACTGTATTAAACCCCTAATTCATAGATAAACCAATTCTGCTTCAATTCCTCTGTTTCTTCTGCTGCCTCTGCTACTTCTCTGTCTCTTTTGCCTTATGGATAGTTTAGGTGCTGCTCCTGTCTTTACCTTTTCCATCTCCTTTGCCATCTCCTTTCCTTTTCCATCAATGACAACATTTCCAACATGAGGAGTAAGGGTTGGCTCAAAGTCGGGAAAACTTTGGAATTAACTCAGGAATACAAAAAAATGAAAGTTAAATTAAGCAATAATAAAAGAAGAAATTTTAATTTTTACATAATACTGAAGTTTTCAATGTCCATATAATGTTAAGTTTGTACATATATGATACTAAATACTACAATTCCCTATGTATTCTTGACAGTTGACAGGTCTACTGGTTGTCGGTTGTAAAATTGGATCAGAAAACAAGAAAACTGAGTGTTTAGTTTTGGTTTTCTTGTATTATTCACAGAGATAAATAAGTCTGCTTTGTAAAACTTACAATTCAGATTGGCTGAGTCAGTCTAACATGAGTTTGGTGATAGGCATTTAACATGATTCAATCTATTCTCCATGATAGGCATCTATGTTTATTATAAAATCAGAAATTTCCAATTTTCCATAGAAAGAGATAGACTAGAAATCATAAAACACAGAAAATGGTGAATTTGACTGTGCTGTCTTAACTTACTTGTCCAATGCCTCTAAATATTTCTACTTCCTGATTTCAAAAAATATCTTCATGGAGTATCGATTTTCATCCACTTTCGTAAAACTAGAAAGGTATCTCTCCACCTCTTCCCACTCTCCACCAAGGACCTGGTCCTCAAAATACTTCATATTGAAGAAAAAGCCCGACTCCTTCTTGAGCCTGACCAAACCAACCCCAAACGGCATGACAGAAAAAAGCAGTGATACCTTATAACATGAGAATTAGAGAATATATTTATTTAATTTTTAAAATATTTTTATCAAATAGGCACAGGCTGCTATATAGTCTGCTTAGACAACATGCACAGATTTTTTGGAAGATTAGTTTTTTGAAAAATACATGACAACATTATTTTGTTCAACATAAGATCTAAGACATCCAACAAAACTTTTAGAAGCACAGATTTGAAGGTATATTTCTATCCTGATTTTCTTTTTTAAATGCAAGCAACAAACTCATCTATCGAAAAATTCCATGGACTTAGCTTTCACACTTGGAAATCAAAGCTTCAACTTTGTTTAATGGAAATAAGTCCATGAGAAGTATAAAGTTGCGTAGAAAATTAACCCACAGGGGAAAAGTAAATTAGTTGAATGGTAGAATAAAGGCAATAGGACAATTTTCCTTATTCATTTGGGATTATCAAACAACTAGTCACATCATCTAGATTCGAAGAAATCCAACAATGATATCCGCAAATCACTAGGAAAATTGTTTGGTAGTAACAAAATGAAATATTGTACATAAACAAGAATTCTTTAGTTTGCAAATGTCATGTGATGAAAGTATGACACAGAAAATGTAGACAATTTGAGGTTGTTTTTGTCACAATTAGCAGAATTTGTAGTCAATGTAGAAGAGAGACACAAATGTTGTAATATATTCATACATATTAGCTTCTGGTTGCTCCAGAATTGTTTTCACCTATCAAGGGGAGCGCTTCATGTGATGTGGAGGGATTGCACTATTACATGAAATTTTTAAATGGGGCTGAAACTTGTGTAAAGGTCTTAGCAACATCTGGCGCACCAAATAATGCTGGCCTCCCAAGCCATTCTACTTTAGAATCTCCTCTGACAATTAAGATCCCCAGCAACACTAAAATGTCAGATGTTGAGGTGAACAATCAACAGTCAACAATTTCAACACAATGAACGAATATTACTGTACCAGTTTCCATCCAAAAGAAACAGTTGCTAGCAATATCTTCTTCAGAAGGTATTGATGGAAATGTGTCAGCAAATTCTGCTCAGCCAGTGAGAAAGAAGAGAAAAAAATGGATTGAAGAGGAGGACAAAGAGCTAATTGCTGCTGTCTAGAAGTGTGGTGAAGGGAACTGGGAAAACATTTTAAAAGGAGAATTCAAGCATGATCAAACATCTTCTCAGTTGTCACAGGTGATACACATTTCAATCATATTATAAATAGTCCTCTTCTTCTCGTCTTTGTATGAGGAATGCAAATTTGATCTGCTTGCTCTGTTTAGTTCTTGTAGATTTATTTATGTATATTGTGCATTTAGCCAGATTCAAGCTTATTTAGAAAGCATGATTCCTTTTATTTACCTGATATTTTATTAGGATTTTTCATAATAGTTTCTTTTTCCAAGTTCGTTTTCCTTTCTTTTCCCCAAGATATGCTAAACAATAAAGCCAATAACAGGTCAGCCATTATATATTGATGTGCCAGAAAGTGAGGAATGACAGTTTCTTGACGTTATTCATGTAGTCCCATAAGCTATAATTCTAGGGTTATTACAACCTTAATAAAATCCATATGTTTAACTTCATCATTTTCCTTATCTAATGCTGGCTATTGAATGGTAGCAAGAGTACTTAAAATCCTTCAAAGACAAACTTACAGTGCAAGTTACAAAAAAGATCAGATAACCAAGCATTGTATGCAATGCCATAGGCCAACATTGTTGTATATGAGATTGTCACGTTTCATTTTTTTTTAAATATTTTTAGCCTTGCATCAGAAGACAACTTTTCATAAGCGTTGGAAGACCGAAGCTTCTTTTTTGAATATTTTTTACTGTTTCGTCGGAAGAGCGACGTTTCCTAAGCGTCAGAAGACCGATGCTTTCAACGTCGGAAGAGCGACGTCTCTTTTTTTAAATTTTTTTACTGTTTCGTCGGAAATGCGACGTCTCATAAACATCAGAAGTGCGACGCCTTAAACGTCGGAAGAAGACATGTCAGAATTCTAACAGTTGTGTGAAAAATTGATGAACATCAGAAGACCGATGCTTTAAACGTCGGAAGAGGTAACGTCGGAATTGCGACGCATATCGATCGTCGGAAGACCGACGCTTTGGAAAATGTCGGAAGAGTGATGGATTGGAAAAATTTGGAAGAGCGACGGTTTGGAAAACGTCGAAAGAGTGACGGTTTGGAAAACGTCGGAAGAGTGACAGTTGTTTGGAAACGTCGGAAAAAGTGTCGCTCTTCCGACATAGTGTCAAAATCAGGGGTTTTAACCCTCCCACTGCAACACCATGAGAAATGATGCAGTTTCTGCAAGAGATTGCACTATAGATGTGGGTGACTGCTTGACCCAATGTCTGATAGTGGAAATGTATCCCAGAATGCTTTTCTCAGGTCCTTTCAACAAGTTCTCCAAGAAAGAGTTTGAAATTCCCGCATGAGAATCCCTTGCACTAAACAGTACTACAACCCCAGCTAAATAGCTGAAGGAGGACAAAATTCATAAGACCCAAACATAGAAAATATTCTGAATGATCTTCATGGCCGCCTTCCCTTCCTTTTTATTCTTGGTGAACCTTCTCACCCTTGAACCCACTCATTCATGAGGTTACTTCCTTGCAAAGAGTCCTCCTCCAAAAATATGTTGTCCCCACTAGCTCTATCTCCTCTCTTGGCAGTGTTGTTGATTTGGTCAACATAGATCTAGTCCATGTGCATTTCTCCCTTTCAGATCTAGTCCATGTGCATTGCCCCCCAAGGTGGATTTATTTTTCCTTCCTAAACTAATCCCCATTCACATTGGGAATGTTTTATTCCTATTTAAGAGATTTAAGGGCCTCCCTACCCCTTTTATTCTTCTAGACTGCAAAATAGAGTAACATATAATATTCCAACTAGTAGCAAGCTAATTGGGAATATTACAGTCCTCCCCTCCCAAAAGTTGCTTGTCCTCAAGCAACAAAAAAGAAGGATGTTGCAAGATCTTCTTTCCTTCCCAAGTGGCATCCTCATCAGGAAGATTCCTCCATCGAATTATATATTCTTTGATTACCATACTCCTTAGTTGCCTCTCTCGTGTATCCAAGATTACCTTTGGTTGCAAAACTAGATGGCCTTCATCATCAATAGGTGGGAGATCCAAGTTGGAAACCACATGTTGTCCAATGAAATTCTTAAGGCATGATACATGAAAGATGTTATGGATATTTCTCCCCTTAGGAAGCTCCAGCTCATATGCTACTTCCCCGACACGACGGATCACCCTGTATGGCCCATAGAATCAAGGTTTGAGCTTCTCATCCCCCTTCTCCTTGAGTGTAGATTGTCTATAAGGTTGTAGACGAAGATAGACCAAGTCATCTACCTAAAACTGTCTCTCTATCCGACAAAGGTCTACATATATTTTCTATTGGTTTTGTGCAGTAGCAATGTTGTCCTTGAGGGCCCAGAGTATGTCCTGATTCTCTTGGATCCATTCCCTTTATTTAGGTGCCTTGCTTGCCCAAAAAATAACATTAGAAAATGAAAGTGAATCATACCCATAAAGATCTTGAAATGGAGTCATATCAAAGGACATATGGTGAGTTGTGTTGTAGCAGTACTCCCCCAAATGGAGCCAATGCATCCATGTTCAATGTTGGCCTAAGACACAGTTCCTCAAGTAGCCTTCCAACCACTTTTTCACTATCTCAGTCTGTGCATCATTTTGTGGGTGATAGCTGGTACTTGGTGTCAATTCAGTACGCACTAACTAGAAAATTTCTTGCCAAAAACCACCCATGAAGCGGCTATCCCGATCAATGACTATGGCCTTTGGAAGACCATGGAGTCTAAACACATCTCTGAAGAAGAGCTCAGCCACCTGTGAAGCAGTATATTTTGCAGAAATAGAAAATAAATGTGCATATTTTGTTAGTCGATCAACAACTACAAATATACCATCCTTACCTTGAACTGTAGATAGGTTGGTGATGAAGTCCATGGAAATGCTCTCCCACTTTCCATCCGGAATAGGAAGTGGCTGCAATAATCCTGCAGGATGTTTGTGTTCTCCCTCGTTTTGTTGGCATAATATGCACTCCTTGATGTGTTGGAGTACATCCTCCTTGAGACCTTTCCATGAGAATCTATCCCATATAGCTCGATAAGTCTTGGTGAATCCTTGATGCCCCGCAAGTGGGAAATCATGTGATGCCTGAAAAATCTTCTCCTTGAGCTTATAATTCCTAGCCAAGAAGACTCGGTCTCAGTAATAGATGACCTCATCCATTACGCTATACCTCTCATCTTATATCACCCCATCTAGTATCTCACATGCAAAGTTGTATTTGGAATACTCCACCAAAAATTGAGCCTTCCAATCTGCATCTATGCCCCTTAGGGACAATGCTGCTGGTCTCCTGGATAGAGAATCTACCACCACATTACTCTTCCCCTTGAAATACTCTATTTCAAAGTCATATGTTTGGATTTTACTTACCCATTTATGTTGTCTCTCCCGAAGCTACTTCTGCTCAAGAAAGAACCAGAGACCATTGTGATTAGTCTTTACCCAGAATTTATTCCCCACTAAATATTGCCAGAATTTGGCTAAAGCATGCATAATATTCAGCATCTCTTTATCATAAATGGGGTATAGCCTCTCATGTGGTAGCAACTTCCGGCTCTCAAAAGCTATAGGGGGTCCCCCTTGCATCAAAACTTCTCCAATGCCTTCCCATGATGCATCACATTCCAATACAAAAGGTTGAGTAAAATGTGGTAGGACCAATATTGGGTAGCTACTCATTACCTCTTCGAGCTTATCAAAATATTTCTGCGTTGTAGGTGTCCAGCTGAAGGCTCCCTTTTTTGTTAGATCTGTAAGTGGTGCTGCTAGCTGAGGGAACCCTTTTACAAGCTTCCGGTAATTTGTACATATGCCCAAAAACCCCTGAAGCTCTGTGACATTCCTTGGTTCAGGCCAATCTCTGATAGCTCAAATCTTCTCTTCATGGACTCTCACCCCATCTACTCCAATGATGTGGCCTAAGTATAGCATGTCTGTGAGCCCAAACTCACATTTGGAGAGCTTAGCATAGAACTGTTGCTCCTTAAGAATGTGTAGTACTGCCTCAATATGCTACAAATGTTCCTCCCACGTGTGGCTGTAAATAAGAATGTCATCAAAGAAGACCAATACAAATTTCCTCATATGACCAGGGAAGATGTGGTTCATGCATGATTGGAATGTTGCTGGAGCATTGGTTAGTCCAAAAGGCATGACCAAGAACTCAAACTTCCCATAGTGATACCTGAATGTTGTCTTGGGGATATCTTGATCCCTCACCCTGATTTGATGGTACCTCGATCTCAAATAAATCTTGGATAAGTACTTGAACCCTCTTAGTTCATCCATCATTTCATTGATCCTGGGAATTGGGTATCTATTCTTCATGGTCTTCTTATTCAAAGCTCTATAATCAATACACATCCTCAATGTGCCATCCTTCTTCTTTACCAAGACCACTGAAGAGGCAAAAGGACTAGTGCTAGGCTGGATATGTCCAAGAGTCAAAAGCTCTTGAATGGAATTTTCTATTTCATCCCTATAGGCTTTAGGGTGCCTATATGGTGTGGTAATCACTGCTTGGATCCCTTTCTCCAACTCAATAGTATGCTCAAATCCTCGATAAAGAGGTCTCCCAGGTGGGATATCTCCAAATACCATAGAGTATCAGTCCCAGAGAGATTGTATGTCTGGATGTACTGGTGAGTCCTTGCTCCCAGCTTCAGACAAACGGAGTTCTACTGCCCATTCTATGTCTCCTCTGCATAAATTTGCTTCCATCCTGTGGTCTGAAATAGTATGAGGTGAGTAAGTGTGTATGCCTTGGATTTTCTGATGCTTTCCACTCCCCTTTTCTGTCCATTCCATCTCTAAGGTTTCCCAATCAGTGGTAACCTTCACCAAAGTGATTAACCACTGCACTCCCAATATAACATTGGTGTCTGGAATATCAACCACAAAGAAGTGCTTTGTCAATGTGTAGGTTCCCATGGTGATGGATAGTGCTAGAACATATTTGGCACACTACATGGTTCTATCTCCTGGAACCAAAGCTGAGAAGCCCTCAAAGTCTTCTATGTGAATGCCCCTCCTTTGTACCAGTTGTGTATCAATGAAGTTATGAGTGGCTCCATTGTCTACCAAAACTGATACTCTTTTCCCCATAATAGTGCCCCTAACCCTCAATGTTAGGTACTTGGGAAATCCTCTTAACACTGCAAGAGCTCCTCCCATTGGAGCAAATGCATTTACTACATCTTCTGTGGGAGGTACAACGCTGGTCTTCTCCTCCTCATTAGAGAATATCTCAATGCAATGTGCCTTCCCTGCAACACATTTGCGGTTTGGCACCCATGGCTCTTGACAGGTGAAACATAGTTTTTTCTTCCTTAGACTCTTCTGATCACTGTCAAGAGGTATCCTCCCTTGATAATCCTTTTTCCATAAAGATATCTTCTGCTGGAAAGGTGTTTTTGTCTTGATCAAGGAATGTTGTAAATCCCTAGCCTTCTCCACCACTTCTTGGAGTGTAGTAGGTCTAGTTGATCTCACCAATGCATGCAAAGGTTCAGCCATCCCATCAATAAACATGCATACCCTCTAATCCATAGTGAGGTCTGAAACCATCACTGAAATCTTCAAATACTCAGCAATATAGATTTCTAGATCTCCTATTTTCTTAAGCTTGTTTAGCTCAACAAAATGGGCCTCCGGATCCCTTGGATCAAATCTCTCTACTAACCTCTAGGTGAAATATGAATATGAAGTGATATGAGCATGCCCAAGTGTAGATAACCCATGGAACCACCATTCATGAGCTTCACCTTCCAGGTGCAGCGCTGCTATTTTGATAGCTTCTATTTCATAAACTCTGTTAAGATGGAAATAAGTGTCCAACTTCTCTACCCAAGCCTTGGCTATGCATTTGGGTGATCCATTATAAGAGGGAAAAAATAACCTTCCCAAGCTACGCTATAGATCTAAGCTCTGCATAAACCCTCCCTTTCTATGGTGATGAAGGGACCTCCTGCCATCCTTGATCCGACAGAACTCCTGAAAGCTCAGATGCTCTTTGAATCTTCGGGAATGAGATTCATATTCCACAAAATAATCACCAAGGGTTTCTTCCTTCCAGGGTCTTTCTTCCTCACCTTTCTCAAACAAGAATGTGGGCATAGTAGAGCATTATGAAGAAGGTTTTGCTGCTGTTCGTTCCCAAAGATGTGAGGTGTTGGGGCTTTCTCCATGGTGAAACCCTCGAGGGGATTCCTTCTGCCTCATCTCCTTGATATCTTTGGCAATGTACTGCAAAATTTGAAGAAGAATTTTTGGGATTTATTTTTCCTCCATGGCTACAGATATATTTTCCCCACAAGCTAAGCCAAGAACAGAGCTCTGATACCACTGTAATATTCCTTCTTAGGAAATTCAACAATATAGACAAGTAAAACGCAGTTTCTAGAAAATTATGCTATAAAAATGAGAAAAAACACTTGGATCCCTTATTTTATACAATATAGCTCTCACATATAAAAGGGGATCAAAAATTTCTCTAGCTATGTTAAACAGATCTCCCCAACTCAATATGGCTTAAAAACACCCAAACCCCATGAATTACACCATATAGAATTTATGAAGCATGTAACAACGTAATTAAATGAGGGTTTCTACAACAATGAGATAGGGAAAAACATATCTAGAATTATATTACTGAAAGAGTTGAGAAAATGGAGATCTAGCCCCTTTTATACAATATGAAGTCAACCCGGCAAGGGTTTCATGAAAGCATCAGTACAAAGTGGCAGATCTACAGATCTAGATCTGGAATCACGCAGTCCAACTGCTTCTCTGCATATGTATGGCTGAAAAATAAAAGAAATGGTTGTAAATCTTCCTTACTAGTCTTTCGGGAGAGGGATTGACCCTTTTCCTAGGAAACTAGCTCAAAATTAGGGGTTTTAACCCTCCCACTGCAACACCATGAGAAATGATGTAGTTTCTACAAGAGACTATGTTGTAGATGTGGGTGACTTCTTGACCCAATGTCTGATAGTGGAAATGTAGCCCAAAATGCTCCTCTCAGGTCCCTTCAACAAGTTCTCCAAGAAAGGGTGTGAAATTCCCGCATGAGAATCCCTTGCACTAAACAGTGCTGCAACCCCAGCTAAACAACTGAAGCATGAAAAAAGTCATAAGACCCAAACATAGAAAATATTCTGAATGATCTTCATGGCTGCCTTCCCTTCATTTTTATTTTTTGTGAAACTTCTCACCCCTGACCCCACTCATTCATGAGGTTACTTACTTACAAAGAGTCCTCCTCCAAAACTGCGTTGTCCCCACTAGCTCTATCTCCTCTCTTGGCAGCGTTGTTGATTTGGTCAACATAGATCTAGTCCATGTGCATTGCCCCCTTTCACACCCAAGGTGGCTTTATTTTTCATTCCTAAACTGATCCCCATTCACATTGGGAATGTTTTATTCCTATTAAATATATTTAAGGGCCTCCCTACCCCTTTTATTCTTCTAGACTGCAAAATAGAGTAACATATAATATTCCAACTAGCAGAAAGCTAATTGGGAATATTACATGAGAGCTCAAGAGTCACGAGGGAAGGTAAAGAGTCAAAGGAGGTGGAGAGTCACCTCATTTGTTATAAATAAGCCCTAATATCCCAAGAAATCTCTTAGAGCTTACACACTTTCATGCACATGTATTGAATTATTGTAATATTATTATTTTATTGTTTGTGGTGTATGTTTATGTTTGCACATACTAATGAAAATGAACTATTTCGTTGGCGTTGGTATGCATTCTTTTGAGTGTGCATTGTTACTTGCTTTTATGATCATTGTTATCTTGTGAACTACTTTTCACCTTAACGAATTATTTTTTATATTATCTTGTGTGTCTCTTTTAGGATAGTATTGTACCTTTTCTTTTGGAGGCTCACTCTTTCTTTCCCCGCTATGAAATAACCTTATATACATTACAATTGTATGCCTCACAATTTCAACTTGCTTGTTTCAAAGGTTGTTTGTATAGTCTCTTATGTTGATAATTGTATCCAAGGAAAATATCTAAGAATAATGGCGGTGAGGCCTATTATCTGGATGGGGCTCCTACTCCAAATGGTGTGAGGTCTAGTTGAGGATTCATATCAGGGAGACCCCCTTTGTTGGTGTATTTTCAGCCTCATTAACAAGTGGTGCTAGAAGGAGGGCCAGATGACAAGCTGGGTCCGTTAAATATATTTTGAATCTCTTATCTTCAATGACTTCTTCCCAAATCATAATCTTGGATGCTTTTATAATAGAGAAAATATTATAATCCCCATGGAACTAATTTATAACTTGTCTCAATCTAATTTTGATGCTAAGGGTGAACCAACTATCCTTGGACATGCGATTCAATTTATTCATTTTTGTCTTTCTAATGGAATAGATTGTAAGGATTTCATGGTGAAGTTTTCCACCCTCACCCTTGAGGGTCGTGTCAAATTATGGTGTCATATATTACCAACCACTTCCATTATTTCATTCCAACAAATTGTTAAGGAGCTTCGTGAAGCCTTTGTAAGGAATGATTATCAAAATTTATATAAGAGGATTAATCATCTTAGAATTAAATATAATGAATCATTAAATGAAGGAATATGTGGATTGGGATTTTAGGAATGAAAATTTTGATATTTAGTTCAGATTTATTTGGAAACATCCGAATCTGAATCTTTTACAAGCCTTCCAGCTTATCTCGGTCTAATGACACTTCAAATTTCAGAGGAACCTACTCTCCGTTTTGTTCCTTATCCTCCTTCTTTTTCATTATAAAATAAAATGGTCTCTTGTGTTCATGTTGAAGTTGGAAAACTTGATAATCAAATCGTTGGTCCACTTATCCCATCTTAATTTTCTCCCCATGGATAAGATATTATCTAGGAAATATTTTAATGTTCTAATAAATCCACGGGCTCTGAGGTGAAGATTTATCCCTTGATTCCTCTACATGGCCTTGATGTGCATAATTAAAATATTGAATCTGATATGATTGAAAGTATTTCTTCTTTGAGGGATACTTTTCATTCTTTATCATTTACATCTCATGATTCTTTACAACTTGATTTGCTTAATCAATCTTCTTCACTAGTAATTTATCCAAATACTCTTGATTTTAAATCTACTGATTCACATGGTAATTAGGTACATGGTAGTCACATTTCACAAGTAGATGTGCAAAATTATGAATACACTTTTAATATCTCTTCTCTTTTTCAAATTCCTCTATGTCAAAATGGTGTTTCTACATTGTTTTCTGATCAAGAATCTAAATATATCGGTAATTAGTCAAATGGGATTGAATTCCTCAACCAAGATAAAGCCTTGGGAAACCATCACCCTGACATCGATAAATCCATTACTATATATGGTGATGAATGTCGAAGTACATCAGTTGATCTCATTTTTTTTCAAGAAGACTTGGATTTGCTAATATTTGATCTAGAATCTGATCTAATAATAAAAGGGTTTCTCACGTGGATTTATTCCTCATGTGACCATTCCTTATGTAAATATGTGTGTAATAAATCATTTGATATATCATGTTCTTACAATTTGTGTTTTTATGAATTAGATATTAACTTATTAAGTCCATACAGGGTGGTAAGGTTACCCATGATGAAGAATATGACGCAGTAAGCATTGAAGATCTTTCTTATAAATTGGGTAATCAAATTAGTGATGTTGATACCTCTGATGAAACGATTGATTCCAATAGATACCATATGATCCACAATGATCTAACTAAAATAATTGGTGATAGTTGTCTTCACATGAATGTTGATCTGGTCATGTCCTCGAAATTTAATCAATCAAAATTTGAAAGTTCAGGGACTCGTCAGCAATTCAAGGCGCTATATCTCCCGATGATGGTCATCTCAGTTTGTCATGATCCTAATGAGATCCTTGAACTAGGTTATATATGTATTTTCTCATAAAAAAAAATTCAACATTGTTTTATTGTATGTAAGCTCATTCTTCAATGATTTTCAACATTTTCAAGTTCATTTTCTTAGTCCTTAAGATAAAGTTTCCAATCGGGTGAAATATTCCTATTTGGTTATTTTTTCTTCATGAAAATCCCTTGTCTCTAACCCAGAGTTGGAACACACATATTTCTCGGAAGTACACAACTTTGAATGCTATCATTATAAGTAGCAGGACAAATATTATCTTTGGATGAAAGGTTACTTCCTTCCAAATTATTCTATGAGCAATCAAATCCTTATCTTTTGTTTTGTTTTGTTTTGGAGCTAATAATTTTTTCTCTGGTACAATCAGTCCTTTTAAGTGTAATTCAATGCTTGAATCATTCGATAGATCAAAGCACTTATGTTGATATGAATGTTGAATTTGATTTGACACATGCTTCTATTCTTTTGTTAGCTTGTTATCCTAATTGATTTCTGAAATCTACAAGATTGCATATTTTTGGTATGGTATATAATAGAATACAAAGGGGACCAATGAAGAATCATGGATATTATATGAAATCCCACCAATATTATCATAATGCTTGTTTTAACAACTGCCACTCAATTAATCATTTTCCCATTAGTACAACTGATGATAGTTTTTCTACATCAGTTGATATTTCAAGCCCACTAGTCTTAATGATTCATCATTTCACTTTTTAGGAAATTGTTGGATAATTAAGGCACTTCAAATTTTGTTGATGTTTATGTCAGGTCATCACCATCTTCATAAAGTATCTGAACAAGATCAATTCAATTTTTCCTTGTAATATTCTCCTTATAATTTGATCGAGTTGATTGAAATTTCATTTTCTCAATAATTTCAGGGTTTTCATATGGGTTTATTTGAATATCGTGATCTAAACGATGAATGGTTAAATAAATATTACTTGGAAAGCTCCATTGATAATAATAAGTTTTGATATTTCTTGGTTTTTTCCATACTGAAAACACAAATGATTGTAAATTCATGAGAAATTTTTAAGGTTTGTATGATTATTTTCTAATCGACAAGTTAAAGTTACATATTGGTTAAAGCTAGCTATTATGGCACATATTTCTACCAATAGGCAAGGCCTTCAATTTCTTGTGCAAACTATTTCAGTTGAGATATTTATTGTTGCACATGATCTTGTATGGTTGATAATCGTTTATATATTTCTGATTGCATGTCGGGAACAACTTGAATGGATACATTAGAAATTTGAATTCACATAACCTTGTCCTTTTAGTTTAGAGAGATTAGGATTTATGTTTAGTTCTTTTTTTTTGTATAGTTGCGATCTAGTTATTTTTGCATTGTGTTACAACACTTTTCCTGCAATACCTTTTTTGTTTTGGTCATGTTTTCCACATCCTCTTTACTAGTTCTTTCTTTTCTTTCAAATGCCTTGTATTTTATGTCGTGTCATGTTTTATTTAATGTCTTTTCTTATGTTTGTCAAGACCATGCATGAAGGTTGTTCTGTTTGGGTCTATGGTAATGTGGTAAAAGTCGAAAGGGAAACTGTGACACTAGAAACACTTGGCTTATATTTGGTATACTTCTTTGTTTGGGCCTAAATATCTCTCAGGGTAAATTATAAATTTATGAAAAATACATTTCATCCTAAATGAAAGCTTTAGTGGATATGATTCCCATATATATTATAGGATATTCATTCCCTAAATTGACCCCTTATATTAATTGGTTTTAATATTTCAACTCATATGAGTAGAAAATGGAAGGAGCAAAAACTTAAGTGAGCATAATAATTCTAGAGGTGTATATATAAGAGTCTTTTCAAAACAAGGAAAAACCTATATTGCTCGTTAAATAAGTCTGGATTCCTCTTCTGCCCTTACGAAAAAAATTCATATGAAATGCCAATGTGCATAAAGTAATAAAATAAATAAAGGGTGAAAGAAGAGAAAGGCTTATTGTGTAGAGAGGTTAAGCAAGAAACTTCTTCAGGATACTGACCAAGCTCACTAATAGCAAAGCAATGCTTTTTATTCCTTTGAGTGACTCTGTCGATGATCCGGATCTTGTTTGAATTGGACCTCTTGCTGCAACTTTGATGATAACTTCTACTATAGGTGATGAAATCAAATTCCGTCAAAGACCAATTTGAGGAATTGAGTAGATATTTCCAGTGATATAAGACACGTGAAATTTGATGACCCGTGGGGTGAGAAAATGGTTCCAAAAACTCATAGGACGTGTGGCGGCGTAGTGTTCCAAACATGTGTAACTTCAATTTCTCATATCTCTCAAATCGGGAAACAAAATAAAATTATGTAGAAAACCCATTTGAGATAATAAAAAATAGTTTCAAATGAGATATTTTTCACTCTCTAATTTTATCTGTGGATACTATGGCACATGCATGAATTTTATTGAATATTACTGCAAAAAATTAAAATTGAAATATGTTTCAAACCCTCATGGATCCATAACCTGAATCAGGATTTATGTAGGAATGAAATAAAATACAAAAATAAACATCAAAACAGAGATGTAGCAGAAATAAAAATTCATTTAATTAACATCAACTGAATGAAATATGATTATAGACAGAATGGACGTAAACTAGCTAGGGAAATGGTAGCTTATCTCTAAGAATAGATGTGGTGGCTACATGCCTCTGATTTGTGTTACAATGAGGCTCAAGGGACTTTTTATTATTGAAATATAAGAGAAAAACCTAAACAACCAAAACCATAACCTAAGGATATGTAACACCAATATTTTATGGGCCCTGTTGGGGTTAGTTGGACAACCAACTTCCCAGGATCGTAACTTGGTCATAGTATCTTTTTTTGACACGTATGATACCTCATTGGAAATATCTATCTGAGGAATACACCGTCAAGGGCCTCAAAACGATTCCGGAAGTTCAAGACCTGAAAAACTGCTAAAAATATTAAATAAGAAAATTGATAAAGATGACTAGGTGGAATAGGCAGGTGGCCACGAATCTCCACCTGGATCATTCCTCCCCCCTTAGAAGGAAATGGTCCTCATTGCATGCAGAGCTTCCATACGATAGGGAAATTTCTGTTGAACTTTGTCCCTAGTGAACCACTTTTACTGGTGAAGGAGTTGGCCTGCTTTAAAGTGGGCATAGCTTGCAGTGGGCTCCAGAGAGGCGCTCCTTCTGGAAATGTAACCAAAATGTGTCGCCCACTTGGAATTTATGTGGCACTAGATGTTGATCCTGGTGCTGCCTGTACTTGGCATTGGATTTCGCCAAGATTTCATGGACATGTTGGCAGATGTCAGACAATACATGTGTGGTCACATGAGGTATGGTAACATTAGGAAACAACGCGGTTGGGGTCAGATCAATGGAGTGCTTGACCTGACAGTGTAGAGGAACCTCTGTGGGTGAGGATAGAATTTCCTTTTATTCCTCCAAAAAAATTTCCATTTTTTGCTTCCATACAGGGGAGCCATGTTTAGAGGTTGTGGCCATAATATTATTCTTGCCCTATGGGCGAATTATAATGAAAACAAATTTCCTAGTTTGGGAAATAATCTTACTACGTTGCTTTGTAGTAATCAAAGAGATGGTGGGAGGCGATATTGCCTCTGGTATATTGTACAACTTATTTTCCAAAGTAATAATAACATAACGAGGTGTAGAATCATACACACCATGTCTCTTCCACAAGTATGGTTGGCCCAATAATACATCATACATGTCAAGAGGAGCAACATCACACAGTACCTCATCCGTGAATGGCTTGATGTTGTAGGGAAGGCGACACTGCTAGCTGAAGTAGAGATCTCTTCATTGGTGAAGCCACTCGATGATATACAATTGTGGGTGTGTTGTGGTCGGTAGGCTGAGCCTCTTCACGACCTCTGCTTAAATGAGGTTCTTTTGGCTTCTGCTATTGACAAGGAATTGCAGTGGAGAACCCTTCACCCACATCTGCGAATGGAAGAGGTGCTACCCCTCCTCTGGATCCTCATGATCCTCCCTCTAGAGCTTGGTGGTGGAAACAATGGCACTGGGATCCACATCAATGATCTTCTTCCCTTTGTCATTCCCCTTGTCTAGTTCTGACTCAGAATCAGAACATGCATATAATTCAGATGCCTTCAGTTCGGCAACTAGTGACTGTTTGGTCTGACACTCGCTTGTGTTGAGTGGAGCTGTTATGAAATTCACACCACTTCCCCATGTCCTTCTTTCACTTTGTGGTGTTGTTCTGAGCTACCCTGATTTGGATTTTCCCCTTGTTTTTTGGTTCGAGGGCGCCTTTCCTTAGCTTCAAATTCACAGATCCAAAGTCTTGCTTCTTTTGCTTGATCTTGGCAACATATCTATATGTCGTTCCAAGTGAGGTAATGTCGAGGAACTTCATTTCCTCCTAAATGTATCTGTGCAAAAAACTGTGGTACTTTAGCACCAAATGTCTCTATGAATATTTAATACCCAACTTTTTGCATAGGGTATTGAACAAATTCGTCAGATTGTGCACATCTTGATCCCTTTGCTGCCGCAGTGTGGTCCATTGGATGTACTTTTCCACATAGCTCCCCACGGGGTAATATTGTTCCTTGATGCTGTCTTGGAACAAATTCCAAGTGGGTGTGGCCGAGAATACAAAGGGTTCCCTCTCTTCCTTTTGTTCACAATAGGTTTTCCACCAGTCTTTGACATGGGGGGTGACTTTGAGGAGTGAAAAAGTAATATTTTCCCGGTCACAGAAATCATGGATCAAAAAATACCCTTCCAACAAATTCAACCATATATCTATGAAATTTGCATATATCTGACCTTCAAATACAGGAATGTCGAAGTTGACTTGTACCTTGAAAGGAGTGGCACCTCCAGAGTGGTTTCTTGATGCAGATGCACCACCGATGGGTAGTCGCTGAAGGATCTAGGAAAAGTTATCCATCATCACGTTCCTTTGTTTCTCAAGGGCCTCCTCAAGAAATATTTTGATAAGATATCCTACTCTCTCGTCTTTCTTTTCTTCCACCATGGAAGGTAGTCGGGGTTTGCAGGGCTGATCTTGTAAAGGTTCAACCAGTTCCAACCCTAAATCCTTATACCTTGACCTCATTGGGGACATGCAAAGAAATATCGAGAAAGAGCAAACCGCTCTAATACCATTGATCCGGATCTTGGTTGAAATGGATCTCTTGTTGCAACTTTGCTGATAACTTCTGCTATAGGTGATGCAATCAAATTCCATCAAAGTCTTATTTGAGGTATTGAGTAGATATTTACAGTGATATAAGACACTTGAAATTTTATGACCTGTGGGGTGAGAAAATGATTCCACAAACTCATAGGACGTGCAGTGGCGTAGTGTTCCAGAAAGGTGTAACTTTAGTTTCTCATATCTCTCAAACTGAGAAATAAAATAAAATGAAGCTGTAAAAAACCCATTTGAGATAATAAAAAATAATTAAATGAGATATTTTTCACTCTCTAATGTGATTTGTGGAGACCGTGGCCTGTGCATGAAGTTTACTGAATATTACTGCAAAAAATTGAAACTGAAATATGTTTCAAACCCTAATGGAGCCATAACCTAAATATCGATTTATGCAAAAAAAAAAAAATACAGAAATAAACATAAAAGTAGAGATGTAGTAGAAATAAAACTTCATTTCATTAACATCAACTAACTGAAATATGATTACAGATAGAATGGACATAAAATAGCTAGGGCGATATTAGCTTATGTTTAAGAAGAGATGTGGTGGCCACATGCCTCTTAATTGTGTTAAAATGAGGCTCAATGACCTTTTTATTATTTAAAAATAAGATAAAAACCTAAATAACCAAAACCCCAACCCAAGGAGATGTAACACCAAGATTTTATGGGCCCTGTTGGGGTTAGTTGGGTAGCTAACTTCCCGGGGTCGTAACTTGGTCATAGTATCTCTGTTTGGCACATATGATACCTTGTTGGAAAGATATATCTGAGCCTAAATATGCCATTTAGGGCCTCAAAATGGCTCCAGAAGTCCAGGACCCGGAAAAATGCTAAAAATACTAAATAAGAAAACTGATGAAACTTACTAGCTGGAATAGGCGGGTGGCCACCAGTATCCACCTGGATCAGTTGGGGTAATGAACAATATTACTGGTAGTGGAGAAAGAACATCGATGATAATAAAATTATGAACATCTTAAACTCACAAATTCTATGTATTTCTACTCCATAATTGAAACAATTGAAGTTTGACTAGTCTTGTGAAGTGCGTTGTGCCAACAAAGGGAATAGAAGAGACTACATATGTAACCAGGCTAAGTAAATAAGCTATAGTTATTAATAGGATGAGGCAATATTTTTAGAAGGATAGACCTCCTACATAATGTTAGACCTAAACAGAGAAGCTAAATTTCTTCCAGTGTGTCAACAGGTATTGTTGCTGCGACAAACACCCTCCAAATTTTTCCTACATCCAAATTTTGGAGCTTCCTTAGGGTCCTGCCACCCTTTTTTTCAAGCCATTAATGTCATGCTAAGTTATGTTTCTTTAGTGTTCAAGTATTCCTTTGAAAATTCGAAGTGTCGAAGCGACCTGCTCTTACATGTTGATCTTCCAATGCCTTCATAACGAACCTCTTCTAAGAAAGCGTAAGAGTTAGTGTGCATCTTTGGAAGAAAAGAATTGCACAATCCTTGATGACTATCATTGTGCAGTTCCTAATGGAAGTGACTGGGAAATCCCTAATGACAGTGATTGTGTAATTCCTTGAGGATGATGATTGCATAATACTTGAAGAGAGTGCTTGCGCAATATTCGGTGCTAGTGATTGCATAATTCTTGGAGAATGAGATTGCACAATCCTAATAGACAGTGATAATGTGAGGGAACATTCTACAAAAAGTGACTATGCATTTTTTTGATAGAGAGAGTGTTTCTCAAGTCACTCAATCCACTCTTGGCTCCTAGATTTTTGACATGCATTAAGCACTCTCACCAATTATAAACCTCATGGCATGTCTACTCTCACTATATAAATAATATAACTCAAATCCCACCCTTATCTTTCTATTTTGAGATTTGTACACTATTGGGGTATAAGGAGCATTCTCTCACTCATGGTTGTAAATGCTCTATCTTCTGGGTGAGTTTCTCAATTTTCTCTTTTCTTTCAGAAGTGTCGCTTTTAATTTCTGTCGCTCTTACATGTGTTGTTTTTTTCTTTTTTCTATATTTTACAAGTGTTTCTTTCCCCTACTTTCATTCTTTCATGTGTAGATTGTGTTTTATTTGGGTTTGTAAGTGTCATTTTCACTCTTGCATGTGTTGCTTTTACCTTTTTCATGCATCTTAAGAGCACTATGAGGCACCTTCTAGAGGCGGCTACAACACACTATTTTGATGATGGTATTCATTATTTGAATATGTGCTAGAAACTTTCCCATGGCATAACACACATTTTTATTGTAGTTGAAACATGTATTCCCACTTGTACTTGAAGTGTCGAAAACTTACATTTTAACTGTCACACTCGAAAACAAGTGTCAATTTACTATTATTTCAATCTATATACGTTGGTGTTAGCTACTGAACATATTACCTCACTTTATTTGATGGTAAAAATGTGTGTTATCTTTGTTTGAGACTTATTCAAATGTCTCTCTCGCTTGTTCCATTGATCCTACAATTAGCCATTTTGGAGCTCTTCTTGATCCTTCCATAAATGTTGGGTATGTGTTATATTATTTCCACGACTAGCCCCATGCATTGTACATTACGCCGGGCACAGCAGGGGGGGCGACAGCCCCCCCTGTCGGGGTCTGAGGCAGTGCCCCGACAATTTTTTTTTGGGTGTGCGGACCCACTCATAGGCAGACCCACCCATGTTTTGTGCATGAGTTTGCACATGGTTTTGGGGGATGATGGTTTTCAGCCCCTGGTATTTTGTAGATCTGGTCAAGGGAACTATGGTTATGTTCTAATCTAGGGTTAATGGATTGGGGTTTATGTATGCTTCGGCATGTATATATATATATGTGTGTGTGTTGTAACACTAAAAGGAATATAATGAAATATCAAGCTGTTCGTCCCGATTTGGGATCCAGGGGAAAATATCTATGTTTATCTGTTTTATGTTTTATGCTCTCACTATTTTTTATTTTCTGTTATAAGATTCGTGTGTAGATAATTTATGTTTAGGGTTAAAACCTACATTTTGTATCAGAGTTGTTTCGGCTTCAAGGGGACGCCTTTGCTGTTGAGGGTTTTTTGCTCAGGCCTGAGGTAGACCCTATTCAGTGGGAGATCTGGATACCGTGGTGAAAGAAAGGTGGCAGGCAGAAAGTGGAGGCAAGAATTATGTGTTCCCGGAGTGCTTTAGTTGTGAAACTCAATATGGAGATCTGTCTGTGACAGGTGTGGGATTGTGACCGTCAGTACTAAACCAACGGAAATATGAGATGAAATTTGGAAGCGGATCGGAAGGCTAAGAGAAAATATGGTTGTGTGTCTCGGATTCAATATTTTTTAATAGGTCACAGGGAAACTCAGCCAAAACTTTGGAAAAAACCAGGACTTTGTACCGGAGCTAAGTCTCAGTGAATAAGTTGTTCTGCGGAAAAATGCAGCTATAACCTGAGGATGAAGGATGGAGACTCGGTGACGGAGCATCTGAACGCCTTCAATACTGTGGTAAGTCAGCTGTCATCTGTTGATATTAAAATCTCAGATGAAGATAAGTGCATCAGTTTGTTGTGTTCTCTACCAGACTCGTGGGACAGTCTGGTTATTGCAATAGGTAGCAATACAACTACCTTGAATTTTGATGACATTGTCTCGGCCTTGCTGTCGAAGGAAATGAGACGGAGAAATATGGAGGGTCAGAATGGAGATGCCTTATCTGTACGAGGAAGGTCCCAAAACAGAAACAAGAATAAGGTTTCGAGTGGGATATCTAAATCTAGAGGGAGATCTAAATCTCCTGGAAAGTTTGTAAAAGTGTGCTGGAAATGCGGAAAGGAAGGGCACTACAAAAAGGACTGCAGATCTAAAGCTCCTGAGAAAGGAAAGGGATCTGATGATGCTCCTTCTGCAGAGGCAAAAACCACCTCGGATGAAGGTGGGAATGTGTATTTGGCTTCTTCTTCAAATACACATGTAGATCATGAGTCATGGTTGATTGACTCAGGTGCATCCTTTCACTTCACTCCCCATAGGGAGTGGTTCTGCGAGTATGAGAAATATGGTGGTGGTGATGTATTCCTAGGGGATGATAGGAGGGCCAGAATCATCGGACGTGGAAAGGTCAAGCTGAAGCTGCAAGGTGGAAGGATTAGAACACTTCCTGGTGTTCTGCATATTCCTGCATTGGCTAGAAATTTGATTTCTGTAAGCAAGATGGATGATGCAGGTGTAAAAACAGTGTTTGAGAAAGATTCCTGCAAGATGGTTCAGGGAGCACTAGTACTAATGCGGGGAGTTCAGACTGGAACTCTATACAAGCTACAAGGTAGCACTGTTATTGATGGGTGTAATAGTTCTATGGTTCCTGAAAGTGGAGCGGAAAGCCTAGCTATCTCTGGAGAAAAGACCATGTTATGGCATCAAAGGCTTGGACATATTGGAGAGAAGGGCCTTCAGATACTGCATAGAAATGGTATGGTAGAAGGTATGTCTAATTTCTCTCTGGATTTCAATTTCTGTGAACATTGTGTATATGGGAAGCAGAATCGGGTGAGTTTTCCTTCTGGTGCTAAGAGGGCGAACAAGATATTAGATCTTGTGCACAGTGATGTGTTTGGACCTGTGTCAGTTCCATCACTGGGAAAGTCTGTGTACTATGTTTCATTCATAGATGAATTCTCAAGGAATACATGGATATATTTCTTGAGGAAGAAATCTGAAGTCTTTGACAAATTTAAAAAATTTAAGGCTCTGGTGGAAAACCAGACAGAGAAGAAGATAAAGGCGTTGAGGACAGATAATGGTGGGGAGTTCTGCAAGAAGGAATTTGAAGAGTTCTGTAAGAAGTGTGGTATAGCACGGAAGAAGACTACTCCATACACACCTCAGCAAAACGGAGTTGCAGAAAGAATGAACATAACATTGATGGAAAAGGCAAGAAGCATGCTCAGTGGTATCGGGTTAGGACAAGAATTATGGGCAGAGGCAGTGGAGACTGCATGCTATCTGGTTAACAGATCACCTTCATCAGTGTTGGAGGATAAGACTCCACATGAGGTATGGACTGGTAAGAAACCCTCTCTTTCACATCTAAGTGTATTTGGATGTGATGCATATGTACATGTTCCAAAGGAGAAAAGGACCAAGTTGGATAATAAATCTGAAAGGTGCATCTTTATTGGGTATAAGGATGGTTTAAAGGGTTACAAGCTTTGGAACCCAGAAACAAGGAAGGTTGTGTACGGCCGAGATGTGGTGTTTAGAGAAGTGAAATATGTTGTTAAACATGAAGTCCTACCAAAGGAACCTGAGAAGATATAGTTTGAGCTAAAGGAGGATGAATCAGAATCTACAACAGAAGAAGACTGAAGGAAGGAAGAAACCCTGACTCCAGTGCCGTGAAGATCAGTTTGGAAAAGAAGACAACTAGAAAGGGGTAGTCCATTCGCTTTCTGAAACAACCAAGTTTTGCTGCTATAAATTCCTAGAGCCGTTAGGAGGCCGATAGGTGGAGGATGGAAAACTCTGGAAGGAGGCCATGGTTGATGAAATGGCATCCTTGCATAAAAATGAGGCATGGGATTTGGTGGAGTTGCCGGTTGGAAGGAAGCCCATCGGGAGAAAATGGGTGTTTAAGAAGAAGATGAATGTAGAAGGCAAGGTGGAGAAATACAAAGCTCAGTTGGTAGCAAAAGGTTATTCCCAGGTGCCGGGAATTGATTTTGGTGATATTTTTCTCCTGTTGCCAAGGTTACTTCTATTAGATTACTTTTATCTGTTGCTGTTGCATTTGATTTTGAGATAGAACAGATGGATGTGAAGACAACATTTCTTCACGGGGATCTAGAAGAGGAGATCTACATGAAGCAACCTGAAGGCTTTATGGTGAAGGGTAAGAAATAACTAGTATGCAAGTTGAAGAAGTCTTTGTATGGGTTAAAACAGTCACCAAGGATGTGGTATCAGAAATTTGATACCTATATACGGGGACTTGGCTTCACCAGAAGCAAGGAGGATCACTGTGTTTATTTTAAGTTAATTGGTGACCGTGTTATTTATTTGGTCTTGTATGTGGATGATATGTTGTTGATTGGAAATGACAAAGAAATTATCCAAGATTTGAAGACCCAACTGTTCTCCAAATTCGACATGAAGGATCTTAGTGCTGCAAACTATATTTTGGGCATGGAAATTAAGAGAGATCGGGCAAAGAGGAAGCTCTGGTTAAACCAGAGGAAGTATGTCGAGACTATATTGCAGAGGTTCAATATGCAGGATAGTAAACCGATGAATGTTCCTATTCCTGTAGGTGTAAAGCTGTCTGCTGAACAGTGTCCCAAGACACAAGAAGAAGAGGAGTATATGTCCCGTGTTCCATATGCAAGTGTAGTGGGTAGCCTGATGTATGCAATGGTCTGTACTAGACCAGACATTGCACATGCAGTGGGAGTATTGAGCAGGTTTATGTCAAACCCAGGGAAGGAGCATTGGACAGCAGTGAAGCGGGTTTTCAGATATTTACGTGGCACTAGTGATTATGGCTTGTGCTACCAGGGAAGACCAGGATTGGAAAGAATGTTGGACATTCGTGGTTTTGTTGATGCAGACTGGGCTGGAGATCCGGACCAAAGAAGATCTACAAGTGGGTATGTGTTTAGCCTATTTGGAGGCGCAGTCAGTTGGATGAGTAAAACACAGTCTGTAGTGGCTCTTTCAACTACAGAGGCAGAATACATAGCAACCACTCATGCAAGCAAGGAAGCAGTTTGGTTGCAAATATTGTGTTCAAGTATGGGGTTGGTACAAAAAGCTATAAGGATAGACTGTGATAGCCAAAGTGCAATTTTCTTGGCTAAGAACCCTGCTTATCATTCAAAGACAAAGCACATTGATGTTCAATATCACTTTGTGAGAGATATGGTTGAGGCTAAAAGGGTGTTGCTAGTAAAGGTGGACACCTTGAAGAATGTTGCAGATGCATTGACGAAGTCTGTGAGCACTTAGAATTTCTCTTGGTGTAGAGAAACAATGGGTGTTGCAAAGCTGGACTAATGACCAAGGTCTCTTGTGGCCCCCTGTGGAAAGAAAACAACAAGTGGGAGAATGTTGGGTATGTGTTATATTATTTCCACGACTAGCCCCACGCGTTGTACATTACGCCGGGCGCAGCAAGGGGGTCACAGGGGGGCGGCACCGCTCCGGAAATGGTGTGCGGACCCACTCATAGGTGGACCCACCCATGTTTTGTGCATGATTTTGCACATGGTTTTGGGGGACGATGGTTTTCAGCCC
Source organism: Pinus albicaulis (assembly GCA_034641835.2). NCBI lineage: Eukaryota > Viridiplantae > Streptophyta > Pinopsida > Pinales > Pinaceae > Pinus > Pinus albicaulis. The sequence continues at coordinate 688,036,985 of CM076579.1, forward strand.
CTGGTATTTTGTAGATACGGTCAAGGGAACTACGGTTATGTTCTAATCCAGGGTTAATGGATTGGGTTTTATGTATGCTTCGGCCTGTATATATATATGTGTTGTAACACTAAAAGGAATATAATGAAATATCAAGCTGGTCGTCTCGATTTGGGATCCAGGGGAAAATATCTTTGTTTATCTGTTTTATGTTTTATGCTCTCGCTATTGTTTATTTTCTGTTATAAGATTCGTGTGTAGATAATTTCTGTTCAGGGTTAAAACCTACAATAAAGAACATGTTAGAAAAGCTCTAACCCTCCACTAGGTGATGAGCACTACCCATTCAAAATCCTCATTAAAGAAACCTTCACCTTCTGGAATTATGAATTGAACCTCTTTTAGGGACAACTCCCATTTCTTGTGCATTGAGCACCTTCAGAGCATAGTTATTGAACCATTGATGCTTGTACTACCTCACTGCACTAAGCTTTGATCAATTTTTCCTCATATTGGGAATTGATAGCTTCTAGTTGACAAGGATTATTTCTCTATCTAATTGCAATGAAAAAATTCACAATACAAATGTTCTCTCCCCTTCATGATGAAGTGAGCATCCTCAAGGTGCAGTGTGCTAACTTTCTACTACTTACACCAATCAACTGCACAATGTCTTCACCAAGTGAGACTCTTACTAAGGATTTCACAGTTATAGTAGAAAATAGGTCCATATATAGTCCAATATATCCCTAAACTACACAATCGTGGAGTCTTCTCCTAAATCACTACACATTTCGCAGCTATAATTCCTAGTCTTGCCACTCATGCAAACTAGAACCCTTCATTGTGCAGTTTCCTTGCCCTTCCTTCCCTCAACTTCACATGGCATAGTATTAGTGGAGAGTGGAGTCATCACTCAGTCCCTATGAATATTAACTATGAAATCCCTAACTCCTCTTCCTTAAGCACTACACATTTCACATCCTCAATCAATAAGCTCATCACCCTTGTCTCCTGGACATGCCCACTACATAGAACCTTGCTAAGCCTTCCTTAATTAAGCATTGTGTAGTTCCAAAGGACAATGTGGTCATCCCTTAGTCCCTACAGTGCTCAAATGCACAATTATTAGCCTCTTCCTCTCAAATCCCTAGCACATTTCCCCATCACAGTCACCATGTTACATGAGCAAATACAAATAGAATAGGTGATTTTGGGGTTATGTTGTATTTTCATGAGTGAATTTAATTTTAAAGTAAATCACCCTATCATGGAATGATGGTTATCAAGGAGGTTAGCTAGATATATTACAAGAAGGACACCTTTGGAAACGAGTCACAAATATAATATCATGCAATAATAGAGGAACCTTGGACTGCGAAAGGTGGATGGAGACTGATATGACATAAAAGGCTCTAGTAATATAATAATATCCTTTGGAGGATGAATATAAATCACATAATTATATATTAATCATCAAGAGTTAAATACATGGCAATGGAGAAAGGAACCTCACATCAATACATTTCCATCAAGTCTAATATCACAGTCAATAGACTATGGTCATTCAAAGTGTCAACACAAGAGTTTTGTTTGGTCCCATGTATTTTTCCCATATTATTTGTGGAATTTAATTATGTAATTTCAAATTGAGAAAATTTAAAATGTGTCTAAGCACAATGTTCACACATGGAACCTGAATAATCACTAGAAATTTCTAAAGTCGTGTTGAAGCTCAAAGATCACATACGAATTTAAAAAGTCACATGGGAGCTCACGATTTGTGAGGGAAGGTCAAGGAAGGTGGAGTGTCACCTCATTTGTTATAAATACACCCTCATAGCTCAAGCAAAGGACTTTTCACCTTGGCTTCTATATCTTGGCATAGAAGAGAATATAATTCTTAGGAGGAGCAAGTGGTGACTTAATGTTCCAATATTTCGGCTAGTATCGCATCATTGTAATCATGTATCTTGGGAATTTCACTTAATATATGAAGCTCTTAGAGCCGACACACTTTCATGCATATGTCGTGAATTATTTTAAGGCTATTATTTCATTATTTTATGGTGTATGTTTATGTTTTCATATACTAATGAAAATGAACTATTTCATTGGAGTTGGTATGCATCTTGTTAAATGTGCATTGTTACCTCCTTTTATGGCCATTTCTATATTGTGAACTACTTCGCAGGTTAACCAATAATTCTTTCTATGATATTATCTATCTCTTTTAGGATAGTACTCTTACATTTAATCTGGAGGCTCACTATTTCTTTCCCCTCTATGAAATAACCACATATACATTACAATTGTATGTTGCACAGTGTCAACAGGCTTGTTTCAAAGGTTGTTTGTATAATCTCTTGCGTTGATCATTAAAACAAAGGAAAATATCTAAGAATAATGGTGGTCAGACCTATTATATGGATGGGACTCCACTTCAAATGGTGTGAGGTCTACTTGGGACTTCATACCGGGATACCCCCTTTGTTGGTAGACTTCCAGCCCTGTCAACACATTCTTAACTTATCTAAATCTTACCTTGATCCTAAAAAAGGATTTTTATTCTGCGATTGTTTGCATCCATGGATGTTATCATATGATTATCCTTCCATTTTGGGACTCTTTTAGAGTTTTTTATGCTTAAGATAATTAACTCATGTATGGGATATATCTTGAATGAATGCATACCAATTTATCTCCTATTGTTGATGCACTTTGCAATCCTATTGTTACCAAATTGAGGTAAGGATAGCAACGTTAGTCCTTTTTTCAAGGAAGGTGAGGAAATTAGGATTGAAGGATATGTGATCTAGCCAACCCACATGTAATTGTAAGCAAGTTGTAGCTATCACATCAATGATAGGTTAAAAGGTATGTAAAATGATTGCATGTTTCCATGTGATGGGGACACATCTTGGAGAATCAATGCATCAAAACAATAAGGAAAAAACTAGAGTTGTTGTTGCATATAATACAAATTTTCTAATTGTAGGGGAAACAATGGCCATACATGTGGATGGTTGGTGGGAATATTTGGATTGGATTATTGGGAAAATGTGGCTAGAGCACTATTTTTTGGTTTGATAACAAAGATTCGATAGTAGGGGCTTCAATGACCCTCTAATTTGATGTCCAATGGGTACCAAGGCAAAGACTTCAATTCACCAATGGGGAATGATGAAAAGAGGATAGAGGGAGGAGTACATGACAACATGCCATGCATTAACAACACATGTAGATACAATGGTGACTAAATATAGGGATATAAGATATGGAGGAATGTGTTGTTACTATGAAATCTTGATAAATAAAATATGTTATATGTCATACACATGGATGGATATCAGAGTGCCAGGAAAGTAAGTGTCACGAAATAGCCGTTTGGAATGGTGATGGACCACCCGATAGTACAATATCCTTTGTTGATACACATGGATGACCAATTAATATTTAGGAAGACAATATTATTAGAGGTCTGAATGTTCTTAAGGAAATTCCAATAATGGGAACACCACCAACCACACTCGTGAATTATTGGGAGTGGATTGGAGAATCAGGGAAATAGGAATAAGAGTATGAGTAAGGGAAGGTCCAAAATAAGTGAAAAGATATTTGGATAACACATGTACAAATGACATGGTATAGTATCCCATGTTGCAAGAAACAATTTACTACATGCGTTGGTTCTTCCTTAGAGTGTTCCTATGTTGCAACTAGTAAGAAGGAAAAACATGATAAGGATGACAAAAATATGTTAGCAACAAAAAAATGAAAATTCACAAGCTATTTCATGAGATTGTAAGAAAATAAAAAAAAACTCAAAGGTGGCACCTCAGAAGATGTAGGCATCCAAATCTTTTTATAGGTTTATTGAAACTTTGAAAAACCCATGATATCTAGCACATTATCTATATTATTCCATATTGAACCTTTTTAATAAATTATATAAATATTTAGGTTGAGAAAAAAATATATCATGGTCAATTTGTAAGAATTTGATTCCCAAAAATAAATTCAATAATCTAAGGTCAATAAATGTTGGTATTATGGATAATGTGTTGTCCTTGATGGAAACCTACTTAATAAATATGTACTTGATGTCAACATTGATATTTTGGAATTAATGTAGTTTGGTACAGATGTTATAGAGGCTATGAAAAAAGAATCGGCAGCTCAGAGATAGATGGATGTTAAAAGGAAAAGTTTGAGAAAATATACACAGATCCTATGAAGAAGGGTCACGTACATACATAGGTTCTGTAAGTGAAAATCACGTATAGAATATGAACCATGTAATATGGATACTAGGGGTCATTACCATGGTATTGGTCCATAATAATTGGAGCGACACCATTTATTTCATCTCATCAACAAATACTAATGACATTACTAAGGGATTTACATAAGGTATTGACTAAGTCTAAAACTATATAAGGAGATGGATATCAAGGTGTTAAGTGTGCAAGTAAATTATTTATCTATGTGTAATTTGATTTGGAACATATGTGCACCGGGGAGCAAGGAGATGGTTAAGATACGATAGATCTGAAAGTGTTTTGAAAACTAATGAAAATAATTGTTTGATCTATTTATTATTATAATGTTATATTTTTAGCTATGATGATGGTTTGATCTAGATATAGTGAAGCATGTTGAGATATAGGTTTAAAAAATATTGTGAATTCTAGCGAAGGTTTGATTCAATAACTCAATATCCATATGATATTTTTCTTATGGTTGGTTGCATACATATGTGGATCTTGTTCAATAAAGTAGCATATAATTTCTATGATATTGTACTTAGTATGTTAAAATATATATGCGGGTGTTATGCATGGTAGACACGTACATACACTGATTTTCTTTATGAAAGTCACATATATAATAGGGTTTGCAGTTCTCCTTGAGGATGGAAATTAATGAATTATGTTTTATTTGTTTTTTTTTTCTGTCAATGATGCCTTGATCTATATTTGATAGTCTTGATTGTGTTGATTGGATTGTGGCTTAGTATATTGATCAATGATTATGTTGCATTATGATTGGGATTTTCAGTGAGACAATATCGATGTCTCTATTGTGATTCATTTTTTCAGTGATTCAGTGACTAGCAGTAATTCAATTTGAGATTATTTTCAGCAGTCATTGATTTGAGATATGTATGCAGATTTTATGCAGAAGTGTGTATATACGTTGTTTCTATTAAGAACAATGACATACATGTTTTGATGTTTATTTTTTCTAGTTGGGTTCTACATTCAATGGTTTGATGCTTCAAAGATTCAATTGGTTTACAATGCTTCAATGATTTAGATTTAGTATTTCAATTCTTTAGGAAAGTTTTGGGCTTATTGTTGGTGTGTGCTGAGTTTTAAAATGTGATTAAAGGTGACCTATATGTTATTTGATGATTGTTTTATCGGCGGATCTAGTTCGAAACATTATGAAAAGTGATTCAAAAGGATTTGATGGTTGCAACCTTCAATAAAGGGTAGGAGTGCCCTTCTAGTAGTAGCCAATAAATGAGAGTAGGGGGTTGTAGCTCCCTTCCAGTAGGGGCTAGAGAATGAGTGTAGGTTGTAGCCTCCTGTAGGTGGTTTCCTGTGTACTAGTAAGAGTCTGCATCAGTACACAAATATAATGAATATTTTATATATATAATAATAAAGAAGACAGAGACAACAACAACGATGGTTTTATCCCACATTGGGTTTCCACCGAAGAATCATGGTATTATTTGTGTGTTTCTCATGTGCTATGATTTATTTGTTACTTACTTCTCACTAAATGGTTAATGATTCAATTATGCACTGGTTAAGCTAGCTCACTGATGGAATTTAAGATAAGTTAATTAATTTGGATATACGTTGTTTGTATTCACAAGAGTCACATATGTACACTGGTTTTATGAATAACAATAATGTACATAATTTAGAATAATAAATGAAAATTTAAAGTGAGTTAAAATTACTGATTCACCCCCCCACCCACCAAGTATTTTTCCCAACATAATTTCAAAAGTATTTGTTAGTTGTTTGTTCAAACCTAAAATTAAATCAACCTTACTTCTAGTGATTATCATATCAACAATGCATAATGCAACAATTAAGGTTTCACCATTTACATGTAAAATATAGATAATGTGATTTGAATCGTAGTGTTTGGAACTAAAGTTTAGAAAGAATCAGTTGATTGCCTCATACCATGCCTTGGGGGCTTGTTTCAAACCTTACAATGTTTTATTCAATCAACAAACAAGACTTCCATCTTTTCAAAGTATAGGGACTACTTCATAAAAATATCTTCATTGAGATTTCAATGTAGGAAAACACTTTTGAAATCCATTTGTACCTGCCATACAAACCAAGTAGTAAGAGAAAGAATTAGTCCAAAAAAAATCATATTTGCAACAAAGGAAAAGGTTTTAGTGTCATTGATGCTTTCTTGCTAAGAAAAACCTTTTTTCTACCAATCGAGCCTTATACCTTTCAACAATGCCTTTATATAATAATTTTGTCTTTTAGACCCATTATCACTTCACCATATTATTTCGTTATAGTTGAGGAATTAAATTCCACGTGTTATTATTCATTAAGGGATGATACTTATCAACCACATAATTCCCCCATTCAATTTGACCAAGAGCATCAACATATGTGTTAGGATCACATGCCTCTACAATATGTGCCATTAGTGCAATACTATTACATTGTTTATGACTTCTACTCTTCCTTGATTCATTAGAATTTCCTACATTAGCATCAAAAACTTCAAATTTCTAAGTTTCCCATTTGGGAAGACAAATACTCTTGGTAGGAGTACTTGCACCAAAATTTTGTTAGTGGAATGCTTAAATTTTTTAAAATTCATGGTCAGTTTTGCTGTAAAATATGGACTACAAGTGATTTTTATGCATGAGTCAATTGTATAGTGAGTGGTCTTATTGTGACAATCCAAGGTTTTATAACATTTCCAATAGGTCAATATTTAACAAGCCAAAAGAGGAATTCACTAGAGTAATACCCGAGATCTTCTTATTGAAGATGACATCTTCCTATAAATATTTTTCTATTTAATCATATCAAACACTATATAGGCTATTGACACCTCAATTAACCCATTATAATACATGCATGAGTATTTGGATCCATCTTGATAATTTTATCATATATAATATTATCCCATGCTATGCATCCAAATGCTTTGAGGTGACTAACTAAGGACTTTCTCCTACTCCATTTTTCAAAATGGGCCATATCCTATTCATGTTTGGTTGAAATAAAGTTCAAAACATGGTTTTAGTGGTTTGAATATATATGAAAATACCTTGGCCTAATGAAAACATTGTGCCATTTAAACTAAGGTTTGATTCTTTATTTTAGTAACACCATTCTAGAGACCTCTACCAAGAGATGTCGTTATGTGAAAAGTGGATTCCAAATGCCTTGTCAAAATATTCTCATCCATTGTATGAAATTAAGTGTTTCATAAGCTGACTACATTTATTTCTACCTAATTCCCTAATTTGTTTGAGTTATTCAATGAAATAACTCCTTATTCCCCAACAAATATAACCAAGCATGTTAGGTCCATATATTACTAGTGTAGTCCCTTATTATTGTTAGTGTAGCCCTCTTATTGTTATTTTTGTACCCCTGTAGTCCCCATATTGTTATTATTGTGCCCCATTAAATACCACTATTGTTATTGTTGTGCCCTTACATTATTATTGTTAGATCGACTAGGATTATATTGTGACCCTATGGACTCCTACATATAGAAAGTAAGTTTTTTCATTTGTATCATCCAATAATTGTTCATTTATGTAATGTGAAGGAGATTTCCCCCTCAAAGAGGCTGATTTATAAGTTGTGATCTATCTTTTCTTCTATTTTTTGAGCTGGTTTCATAACATTTGGTATCAAAGCTTTGGATTCTAGGGTTTCGCTGCTGCAAACAGGACATCTTAGAATATTCTCTATACATTTTTTATGTGAAGGTTTAGAAGCTAAAAAAAAAACCCATTTGAGAATAAATCCTGATTAAAGTCGTGTAAAAATTTCAGACCTTGGTTCACAATATTTTAGGAGATATGATCTGTGGAAATTAGGGTTTTGCAGGCTCCGGAATTTCACCCCAAACAGGTGATCGAGGGAAAATCGTCATAACTTTTGTTTCAGGAATCAAATTGTAATTATATAAAAAGTGGCCAAATGTGCACATACTGTAGTTTTTTTTTCATCGATTTTGGAGCCGAAGGTCGAAACAGTGAAACGTGGCACGTCGTACAAGTTTTCTCTACTAAACCAACCCATAATTAGGTCATTGTGGGAGATCAGACATAACTCTGTCTTGAAGAATCAAATTTAGGTCTGACCTGTGGCATTGGAAAGATGACTCAGAGGGCTACAATAGTATTGAAGTTTAGTTATTGAAGATCTGAAATTACAGAGATACATCAATTTAAATATTGAGCTCCTCAAAAGTAAGAAAAATGTGTGTATTTATTTTTTTAAATTGCATAAGTCTTGCTTGAAAAATCAGTTTGAAGTGATTTTCCATGGGAATACTGAAGCATAGATATCAGATAAAAGTCATCAACTAAAGTAAAAAAATGGCTTACAGATATTAAAAATGGGGTTTTTTAAGGAAGACATGTCATTATAGGATAGTTGGAATTCAAAATTCTCTTTTTCATATTTCCCTATTTTAAATACAATTTATTGTTACTTTTCAAGAACACACCCTTCACATGTGTAATCTAGGGAACAAGCTTAGGTAGCCTAGAATTGTAGCAACTACAAAGAAGCTACAACCACTCCCCCCCCCCCATTTCCTTTGAGAGCCAATTTTTCGTAGAGGAAAATGATGACCCCTCATTATAAAGAGACTCATCATACACCTTGTAAACTTGATCATCCTACCCTTAGCTGAAATCACCTTTATGTTGGCACTGCGACCCTGTGAGATGGATTTTAAGCATGATTTTTATATGTTTATTAGCCCAAGGATAAAGGGGCTAGATGTTGCCCAACCCAACAATAAAAATATTCATTGATGACCAGTCTAGTGATATAATTTTGGGAACATGGTTAGCCTAGTGATGTAGTACCCCTGGAAGTGGTTTTTCTAATGAAATGACATCCCCTGAAAAGCCTTTAATTTATTTCTATAATTTCAAACTTGATTTTTCAAGCCCCATATCGCCCTAATGATGACCAATCCAATGATTCAACGTTTCAATCATGGTCATTCCAATGATATAACACTCAAGAGATGGCCAAATCTAGCTTTCTCCCCTAAACTTGTTTTTTTTCTAAATCTTTTATTTCCCTACCGAGTACATTTATAGGTATATAACACTACATTGGTGATGTTTCCAATGACACACTGTCAAAAATTAGCTTTAAACTCGCAACATATTTATCACAGTGTATCACACTGACGAGAAATTCAACACTAAGTTTCCCCACTCAGCCTTATCTTAGCACCATAACATCCTAGTGACACTCATTTTAATGATATAACCAATCCTTTGGCTTCATTTTCTATGACACACTAAATCTTATCCGTTTCTAGTGAATTGTTGGCCTGGTAATTAGTGGAATTATAGTGAAAAATGAATTTAATAAAGGAAAGTGATGCATCCATCCTAAAGAAAAATCTTGAAAAGAACACCTTATTTCCCTCTTTCCTCACATTGAACAGTGAAATATTTCCTTCATGAGACTAAAAATGCAGATTAGAGAGAGAACTTTTGCACTCCTCATTATTGCCAAGTGTTAATCAACTCAAATTAGGCGTGATAAAATCTAGCCCACTTATTAATTCAATTTTGGTTTTTATTTGCTCGTTTTGCGAATAAAATCATTGATCTCTATTTCTAACCCATATTTTTCTATTTTTCTTATGCTATATTGATTAGATTTCCTATTTCTACATTTATTGGGCAATAAAAATTACTTTGTCATACTCAAATACTATTGAGATTAAACAAGAAGATCCTAGTGAAAATTAATCATCTACACTAGGATGGAGCCTCAGGCTATTTTTAGGTAGTACTCGAAGATAATGGCCTGAAGGAATTCATTGACAATGATGTTCCTAATCCTGCTTCGCCAAATGCTACCAATATTGATGCATGGCAAAAGAAAGTGGCAAAGGCGAGGAGGATCCTATTGGAGGGAATACAAGACCACATTGTCTCAAGCATCCATGGGAAAGCCACACCATATGTTATGTGGAAGGCTTTGATAGATCTTTTCCAAAGTAGCAACAACCATAGGAAATTGGCGCTCAAAGATAAACTCAGAAATATGAAGATGGAAAAGGGCAACAACATTCCAAAGTATCTCACGAAGTTTGTCTAATGTCCAGATGATATGGGGAGTGTTGGAATAACTATTGCTGATGATGATTTAGTGATCTTGGCTCTCTTGGGAATTCCTAAGAGTTGGCACAGTTATCAAGGCTCTATCAACGGATGGGGAAAATTACCGGATTGGGAACGATTGTGGTCAGATCTGGTGCAGGAGGAGTTCAGGCGGAACACCTGAGATGGCTCTTCATCAAAGCATGATCCTGAAGAGGATTATGCTTTGGCTTCCAAGGCGAAGAAGGGGAAGGGGAATAAATTCCATTCTAAATCTGAGTCTAAAGGCAAGAAGCTGGATATGTCCAAGGTGATGTGTTTTCACTATCACGAACATGGGCATCTTGCTACTAACTGTCCACAAAAGAAGAAGAACAAGAAGGCTGCTAAAGCTGCAGTTGGTGAGGCCCTTGCCTCGTAATTTGAGCTTGAATTATCTTTGATCGCATGCATGGTGTCAAGTGCATTGGGATCTGTGTGGTATTTGGATAGTGGTGCTTTCTTTCACATGACGGGAGATAAGGAAATTTTCAGTGACTTGGAGGAGAAAGATCTCCAAATGCATATAGAGATGGGCGACAACAAAGGGTACAATGATACCGAGATTGGTACCATTACCTTTCAGAGGGAGTCTGGTAAACCATTTCAATTATAATATGTTATGCATGTTCCAGGTCTGAAGAAAATCTTGGTCTCATTCATAATGTTGGAGGACAGAGGCTATGGAGTTGTTTTTAGTGATGGAAAATATTTTATGCGACATAAAATAATGGGTCAAGCCAAGAGGATAGGGATTCGAGTTAAGAATATCTACAAGCTTGAGGTAGATGGATGTGCTACCATGATGGGAAAGGTGGAAAAAATGGTGGGCTGGGATGAGGACGAATTATGGCACAGGTGATTGGGCCATCTTCATCATGGAGCCTTGAAATTCATGCAACAAATATCTACTGGACTTCCAATGGGAACAATTGATCAGTTAGATTAGTGTAAGGGATGCACCATGGGGAAGTATGTAAATTCCACGTTTCATGAGAAAGAGAACCATGCTTCGGGGATCCTTGACAGAGTTCACAAAAACGTGTGTGGACCATTCTCGGTTGCTTCAACAGCAAAACATAAGTACTATATTATTTTTGTTGATGACTTTTCTTGTAAATTCTGGATCTTCTTCATGTAGAAGAAGGATCAAACATTCTAAAAGTTCTATGAGTTTAAGGCATTGGTGGAGAAAGAGTCAGGGAAGAAAGTGAAGGCTCTTAGGAGCGATAATGGTGGATAATACATCTCTAATGAATTCAAGAACTTCTGCAGCAAATAAGGAATTCAAAGAGAACACATAACGCCTCATAACTCACAGAAAAATGGGGTCATGGAGAGGAAGAGTAGAACGATTGTGGGTGCAGCACGAGCGATGTTGCATGATCAGGGCCTACCAATGAATTTGTGGGTAGAAGCATGCAAAACTACGATTTATGTGAAAAACGTTTTTCCTCATAGAGTACTCGACATGAGTACACCTGAAGAAGCTTTCACTAGTAAGAAATAAGATGTTTCACACTCTAAGATTTTTGGCTCATCTGTTTATGTGCATGTGACCAAGGACGCCAGGAAGAAGCTGGAGTCGACTGCTGAAGTTGGGATTTTTGTGGGTTACATAGAAACACCCAATAAATATCGTGTGTATTTTCCAAAAAATCGAATGACTATTGTGCGACGGGATATAAAATTCAATGAGGGGAAAGCCATGCAATTATCGCTTGAGAGGGAGATGGAATTTCATGCAGAGGAGGAACAACTGGTTCCAAAATATGAGTCTCAAGATGTGGATCAGCCACATGAGGAGGTTCCTAGAGTGGAGGAGTCCACTCACGCAGAGCCAACCATCAGAACTGGCAGAAGGCATACCACAGAAGTTGATAGGCTGAGACTTGATGTTGCACATAATGTAGGAGCCCCTACTTCACATCGTAGATAAGGAAAATATCTTGACCAATTTACTGGATACATGGCTCTCATGAGAAAATGTATTGTAATTGAACCATCTTCCTTTCAATAATCAGTGTAGGAGCCCACATGGGTAGATGCAATGGTGGAGGAGTATGACTCCATTGTCAAAAACAGTGCTTGGGAAATTTTTCCAAGGCTGGTTGATAAATCAATGGTAGGTTCGAGATGGATCTACAAGGGAAAGCACGCTGTTGATGGGAGTGTTGAGAAATACAAGGCCAGATTTGTGGCCCAGGGCTTCTCATAGATCGAGGGGATAGATTATGAAGAGACATTTGCACCTGTCGCAAGGTATTCTTCCATAAGGACCATCCTTGCTCTCTCAGCGCAGATGGGTTGGTGCATTCATCAGATGGATGTGAAGATTGTGTTTCTCAATGGGATCATTTAGGAAGAGGTGTACATAGAGCATCCTGAAGGTTTCAAGATCTTCAACAGTGAGTCGCATGTGTTCTGACTCAAAAGAGAATTGTATGGGCTGAAGCAAGCACCCCTTGCTTGGTAAACTCGGATAGACAACTATTTCACTAGACTGGGCTTCACCAAAAGTGAAGCAGATGCAAACCTATACCAAATTATGGTGGAGGGTAAGCTTTTAATAAATTTTATTTAAGTTTATGATTTAATATTAACTGATGATGAGCAGTTGATACACTCATGAAAGGAGGATCTTGCAAAGGAGTTCAAGATGAAGGATATGGGCCTCCTTCATTATTTCCTTGGATTGGAAATATGGAAGCAAGATGGTGAAATTTTTGTGTCTCAAGGCAAGTATGCAAGGGAGATACTGGGTAAGTTTCACATGGATAGCTGCAAACCCATGGATACTCCTCTTCCGAGAAACTGGAGGAAAGAGGATGTTACTTCTGGAGAGGTATTAAATGCTACTATCTATCAACAGTTAGTGGGTTTGCTAATGTATCTAGTGAACACAAGACCAAACATTTGCTATGCAGTTAACCAACTGAGTCAAGCTATGTTTAAGCCTACCAAGATCTTTTGGAAGGTGAGCAAGCATGTCCTTAGATACCTGAGGGGAACATCAGAGTATGGTTTATGGTACAAACAAATGAATGGAGTGAATTTTCATGGCTTCACGGATGCAGATTGGGCTGGAAGTCCATCAGCAAAAAGAGCACATCAGGGGGGATCTTTAGTATCGGATATACAACTATTTCTTGGTACAACAAGAAGCAGAGATTCATGGCACTCAGTTCAGCGGAAGCGGAATACATGGCAGCGAGTCAAGATGCATGTGAGGCTTTCTGGATGAGAAAGATCTTGGTTGGTTTGTTTGGTTCTCATTTAGATCCGATAGTGATTCATTGTGATAATTAGAGTTGTATTAAACTCTTGATTAATCCTGTGTTTCATGATAGATCTAAGAATATAGATATTAGGTACCATCATCTCAGAGATTGTGTGTAGAGGAGGATCATGTTGCTTCAGCACATTCCTACAGAAGATTCGGATGTAGATATTCTAACAAAGGCGCTCACCAGGAGAAAATTTGAATACCATAGAGACATGATCAGGGTGAAGGATAATCACTTTCTTGTTGAGAGGGAGTGTTGAGATTCAACAAGAAGATCCTACTAAAAATTAAACACCTACACTAGGATGGAGCCTCACGCTATTTTTAGATGGATTTATATTTATAGATGCATGAGAAAATTCTATTTATATATGCATGTCTATATATAGATTTATGTGAAAATTCTACTTATAGATTGCATGTCTATTTATAAATGCATGTGGACTATTATTATCCCTTAATATAAGTTGGACAATAAACTGTAATCTATTCTCAATGAGCACTTGGAAATAGTTAAATGAAGTGGAAAACCAATTAGCTAAACGAATTTCGAGTTAAGAGGTTGGTTGGTGGGACATGCAAGTGGACTTAGTTGTAACTGAGTGATTCGAAGTTGTAACAGAGTTGGAAGTGAAATTATGCAAGTCGTAAAGTAGTTTAACTCTGTTAAGTGAGTTAAACTCAGTTGTGCTAGTTGTAACTGAAGATACACTAGTGAGAGATCAAGTGAACTAATTATTAATTAATTCACAATCAGTGGTATCACATGCAACTGAAGATTTACTATTAATAACTGCATGCTTTTCAGATCCAGTGGAGACCCAATTGAGTTCTAGGTGAATGGGAAGTAAACTATTAGTTATGATATTATCCGGTTGCACAAATTCAACCACACACACATTGGATGTGCCCATGAAGATATTTCAGTCAAGGCAGGTAGGATTGAATTCATTTAGGGATTGCTATCAACTAGGATTGCATAGTGGAGGCGGGTTGTCTGGATACAGTAAATTGGCTAAGGAACTTGCCAATTTTTGTATGACAATATGAGACAGTTAGCTCATTTACTTAGAGCTCTTGTGTTACACCAATTTTTGGTCATCTAAATTGTTACTATTAGATGGACCAAAGTACACCATGTATGACCAATTTTACCCTAAGTAAAATTTCTTTCACTATGAAAAATAACTTAGAAATCCATAATTTATTAAGTTGTTTATGGTCTAAACATGAAACCCCATGAGGAAATATTGAATAAATCCATATTTTTTTGATTCTCCTCAAGGGATAATTAATTAAACAATAGTTTAATTAATATTCTTGGTCATATTTAACCCAAAACAAGAAAATTAATTAGATAAATCACTATTTATCTTATTATTTTCTAGGAATAATTATTTAAACATTATTTAAATAATATTCCTTGTTAAATTTGACTAAATCATTTATAAATAATTGAATAAATCACTATTTGTTTAATTTTTACTCAATCAAACTCTTAAAATAATAAATAAATCATTTATTTATTTAGTATTTACAAATAAAGGGATTTGACCAAATTCAAAAAAATTTTCCCTCCAACAAAAATAATAAAATATTCCATAAAAGTTGGATCTAGATTTGGTGAATAATATTTTAATTATGCACCAATATCTAGACTAACTCAATATTTTTTTATAAATAGAAGAATTTTTCCATTCATTTACTACCTTTTATTGTCTAAAGATCACTTTGGATCTATACTTTTGGTCTGACTTTGATCCTCCATCATTGTCATATTTTTCTATCTTTTTACTTGTGAACTCCCCTAGAGTTCCATTTTTTGTCTGGGTTTTCTACACCATCAAGAGAGAGAGATATTAGATCTGAAGCGCTGAGGACATACAAGAACCCATCCCATTGAGGGGGACTGTTAGCATCTTTCTATGTTACCTTCCCAGGTTTCATAAATACACAATTCTTTAAAAATATTCTTGTCTTGTCTATTAGATGCATTGAACAACTCTTGATTTTATTTGTTGTTTAATGTCTTTAACTGCATAGATCTGGATTTTGTAGCATTTATCTTGGTCAACTAACTGCATATCTAAGGAATTTGACAACCATCTTTGATGTTAGGGCTATTTGTTATGCACATCTAAAGTGAGCTTGTTTTGTACACTTGCGATTAGAATTCACACTTACAACTCTTGGATTAGAGCTTTCTATGTAATTGTTTCATGATCCATGATATAGTATATAATAGAAGATAGTGGGGTTTTTAGCTATAAGCTTTCCCCGATAAATTATCTATGTTATGTGTGCTTGATTTGTCGTCATGATATTGTAATTGGCGATTGTGTTTTAAATTTCCGCAAAGACAAGTAGCTGTGATTTTGTATTTAACAATAGCATATTGTTAGATTGGGAGAATACATGATACATGCATTTTGTATTAAATTTCTACAAATAATACGCTATTAAACTTTCCCATCAATCCCTAGCTCAACTTAGATCCCATACACTTAGAAATGGTTTTTTCACCTCCATTCAGCCCCATGTAATGCCCTCGGTAAGTGTGGAGGAGATGCATGTCTGCAAATAGCTAATCTCACTCATTCCTTGCTTGATTCAACCCTAGAATCATGCCTTAGCATCCATGAGATGAATTTTTGGTCTCTAGATTGATTTTTTATGATAATAAAACCCTTGAATTCTCCTTCTCCATGTTTAGTAACAATGACCTTTTCTTATTTTTGTTTCCTAAGCTTGACCTCACCAAGTCACCTAGGTTTCATAATTGTAACGCACTCTCCGTTCCCCCTTTATCACCTTCATTATTAAAGCTTGGCTCCAAGCTCACTCATCATAATTATAGCCTTTCCCCTTCAGAGCAAGGACACATGTTCTTCTTATTCGATAATTTAATTTTGAGTTGAATTAATTTCATTAAAATTTCAATCCATCTTTGTACACTTATGAAGTACACTACACTATATGTGCTAGGTGATTAATTTTTTAATTTTAATGTTTAAATGGGAATTATTCTTTATTGAAAAAAAAATGATTAAAAGATGCAAAAATTATTCTAAGAGGTGCAATAAAATCCTACTAATGAGATTAATTATAAGCAAGACACACACACATTTAGTAATTAACTACTTCAATTCTATGAAATAAATAAATCTCTAGTCTAGGAAATCAATGAATCTCAATTCTAGAATAGCAATGAAATGGTTTATACTATGAAAAACTCTTCAATTTATATTCTATGAAAAGTAAAGATATTGAATTCTACGAAGGATTTAATCTACAAACATTTTATTCTACAAAGGAAACCAAATTTTAATCTTTAGAAAATAAAGACAATCATTTGCTAGGAAACAAAATGAAATTGTATTCTATAAAATATTCTTAAATTCTATTGTACGAAAAATTAAAGGCAATTTTTGTTTTCTATGAAGGTAGGAAAACTCTATTCTATGAAAGATAAACTTCAAATTCCAATACCTATGAAAAACAAGCATCATATTAATTGACTGTAAAATAAAATGAGATCGATTATGGAAGACATATATGTATGTACATAATTCAGAGTTCATTCATGCCTATAATGGTGTTAAAAAATTACTAACATATATATGAATTGGAGACCAAAAATTAATGTGAAAGAAAGACTAAGAAATTAATGCGGAAGTAAAGAATCAATTGCAAAAATGATTGATAAATTTTTTTTTGGTAATTTTTGAATTTGATTCAAGCGCTTGATCTCTACAAAACAATTGAAATAAGTGAGAGAAATTCTACAAAGTGTATTGATAAAAAATAAGGCATACAATTAGAGTATTGTATTCAATGAGAGATGATAGAAAAATAAAATAAATTACACTAATACACAATAGGGGCCCTCCCACTAATACACAATAGGGGCCCTCCCACTAAAGCACGAGATCTAGACTAATAAACTTAGTGATCAACTATAAATTCTTCCCATTAAGTCAAAATCATAACATTAGGAAAACAATATTAACAAAAAATGCATACATCAATAGTGTCATCATTAACCAAAGAAAATAATAATATCTGGATGATATTCACTTCTCAATGAAGCATATATATAATTTTTTACAATAACAACCTTGAGAAATGAATGTTATAATCTAGATAGATGAATAACAACATGGTATTTAAATTCTATTGAAACAATAATTTCTATGATTCGCTATCAAGGAAGCGAATCATAGATATGTGTGACTTTAGACACATCATTAATCCTTTTATATTTCACTCCTTAAATATTTTTCATGTTCATTTGATATTCTGATCCAGTGCCAAGTAATCTAAAGGTCTAGTTCATGCGACATCTCACAGTTGACCAAAGGTTTGAATTTTCCATTGCGATCAACCTGGGAACTTCTACTTATGTACAATAGATGGAAAACCATGTATGCATGATTTGGAAACTATACATGTGATTAAATTGATCCGTCCTCCTCGAGGTCTACCCGAACCTTGGATTTAGTTATATAATATTGTTAAGGTTAAAAAATGTGTTAATTTTCATAAATTATGCAAATTAAGCCAAATTTATAAAGAGAAACATATACAATTGAGAAGATATTAAAATTTTATGTTATTTCATCTTATGTAGCTTTGGATGGTATTATTCATATAATATAAGTATGAATGAGTTAAAATGAAAACAGGTGAAGCGTTGTAAAAAAGATGTTATTTCTTCGGTTCAACATTCCCCCATGCTTAGTGTGTTACATGTCTGCAAGCATGTAGCAATTTTTTTTTTTTAATAATATGATCTTCAAATAACAATTTCATATGATTGGATTATGATATCCAAGTTTCTCTGAGCATCTTTTCTCTTGATAGCAACTTTCCATCTAGAATTTTTCATTAGCATCCTGGTTTTTAACCCTTTGACTTTTTGTTGAAGCATTTCGTTTTCCCTCTTGATTTTTATATTCTTATGATGCCATTAATATATGCATTTAAGAATTTTATTGTTTTATTCTTTGAGCATCTTGTTTTATCCTTTTATATGCCTTTCGAATACTTCTAATTCAAATATCTCTTCTTTCAATGCATTAATAATGTCTTGTTCCACAAAGAAGGGAACACTATAATTCTGTACAGGACTATTAGGTAATGCAATGTCATTATTAAAAGTTTGCTAAAAGAGAGGATAACATTATTTTGTCTTATTTTTATGTGCTTCCTTCTCCAAGGCATCAAAATAGTCATATGCTTGTTGTTGAATTTCATCAATCGCTGGACTCTTTGCTTCAGGTTTTGGTGGTGACTCTGGCTCCTCGATCCTCCATAACCTTTTGTGAAACCATTTTTTTTTCGTTGTCATGCTCCTTGTGATTCTTCTGTAATTATTTTCATGCTCTAGTTCTTTTATGTTTTGCGAACTTTTATTTTGATAATCTACTTCTTAGCTTTACATAAAGCAATGGTGCTCGAATTTTTCCCTTTCTTTTTTCTCTTAACTTCTTTGGCTGCCTTTGATTCTTTGAAATTTTGCTTCCTCTTATGCCTCTCTTTTGATGGTTCTATTAGGATATTTGGTGAATCTGGAATTTCTTCTCGTTCAGGCATGTCTTTATTTTCATTTAGCATACCCTCTAGTATGACTATTTCCTCTGTCTTTGCAATTCTAATAGCCTTTGTTTCTAGAAATGATTATGCTTATTTTTCTATGTTTTCACTTTGAGAGTTAGGGTTTTATGAAACCATACCCCTTATCCTCTTTCTTCTTGGAATTGTTTCTTCTTCTGACACTTCAAAAAATTGATTTTTGACTAGAAAATCTCTCCAATTGTCCTTAGCTTTATACTATGCTTCAGTAAGGATTTTTACTAGCGAGAAATGGTATAAGGCTCTATCAATGTTCATGGAGTTTCTCTAGATGTTGAAGTCCATTTTTATCAATATATTAAGTATATAATAATATATATTCAATTCCCTCCCCTTTTGAAAATGCATTAACAATCAAACATTCTAGAACAAGATAATTCCATGTCTGCCTTCACAAGTAATGAATTTTTTCAAGATAAACAACAAATTTCACCAATTTATCTTAAATATAGATACAAGAATACATTTTCTCCATGTTATGACATCCACATTAGGATTATTAATGATTTACTTGAATTTTCTCTGATCTTTTGACATTTGAACCATTTCTCTCTAGTTTTCGAAAATTCGGTGGCTTTGACTAAGAACGACTCTGTTATCTTCAACACGATGTCCCCTCTTTTGACCTCAAATCCATCAAATTACCTCGCAAATTCCCTGGCGACTTCAATATCATGTCCCTCAAACTTCTAAAATAATTCAACCTTCCTTCCTTCCTTAACTGTATTCTAAACCTATGGTGTGCAGCTAAAAACTTCACTCCTTCAAGTTTAAGGCGAATTATGACACCCATCACAGTGTTACAAGTTTATGCCTCAAAATTTCTCCTTCAACAACTATTACACGGAAGGACGAGAACATATCGAATAGCTGGGTGAAGTGGTCGAGAAGGGTACTGGTGGATTATTATGGTGGTAAAATTTATTAAACAATGATAGGACTATATGGAGGTGGTGGATTTAAAATAGGACTTTCCTATTCATATAATAATTGTACATAATCACTTGAAATATTTGTGATATAAAGTTTCAAGTTTGTGTTCTTCGAATAATATAGGGATTTTAGAATTTTATGAAATGACATAAAAAGATATTAAATGACATTAGGTGGTAGAGGAGAATGATCTTCTTTTTTCTACCAATTTAATGTTAGGTCCTTATATTACTTGTATAGTCCCTTATTGTTGTTAGTGTAAACCCCTTATTTTTATTATTGTACCCCTGTAACCCCCATATTGTTATTATTGTGCCCTTAAATTATTATTGTTAGGTCGGCTAGGATTACATTATGGCCCTACTAGGATTACATTGTGGCCCCATGGACTCTTATATATAGAAAGGAGGTTTTGTAATTTGAATCATCCAAGAATTGTTCATTTATATAATGTATTGGAGGTTGCCCCCTCGAAGTGGCTTATTACTAAGGCGTTGATATCTCTTTTCCTCTATTTTTGGAGTCGGTTTCACAACATTTGGTATCAGAGCTTTGGATTCTAGGGTTTCGCTACTCCAAACAAGTCATCGTGGCATTTTCACTATAACGTTTTTTATACGAAGGTTCAGAAGCTGAAATGTTTAGGGTGCGAAGCCGAAATCCCGAGGAACATCGTCGCAAAATTTCAGAGCTTTGTTCACAATATTTTCGGAGATATGATCTGTGGAAGGTAGGGCTTTTTGCAGGCTCCTCTGAATTTCACTTAAAAAGGTCATTTGTAAATTTTCTCTATAACGTTTTCTGAAGGTTCGGAAGCTAAAGTACTTCGAGAGCGTGAAGATGAGTGCCTGAGGAACATCATCGCAAAATTTTAGAGCTTGGTTTATAATATTTTCAGAGATATGATCTGTGGAAGTTAGGTTGTTTTCAAGCTGCCTAATTTCATCTCAAAGAGGTGATCGTGGGAAAATATTCATAACTCTCTCTTTGAGCATCAGATTGGAATTCTATAAAAAGTGGATGGAATTACACGAAATGTAGTTTCTTTTCTATAAGTTTCAGAGCCAAAGGAGAAAACAGTGACACATGGCAAGTCATACAAGTTCGCTCTATTGAACCAGTCCATAATTAGGTCATTGTGGGACATTGGACATAACTTTGTCTTGAAGAATCCAAATCAAGTCAGACCTGTGGCATTTGAAAGAAGCTTTAGAGGAATAATACAGGGCCAAATTTCAGATATTGAGGATCTTCAATTATAGAGATAATTAAATTTCAATATAGAGCTCTGCAAAATCAAGTAAAAGGTGTGTATTTTTTTTTTTTTCCGAATTGCATAAGTCTTGTTTGAAGAATCAAGTTGAATTGATTCCAAGGGCATATTGTAGAATAATATCAGTATTGGTTTCTAAAATGGCCCATAAAAAGAATTCAACACCCATTAAGACTTTAGAAGGCTCTACTATGGCTCATGAAGACGAAGAATGGCAACATGACATATCAAAATTGCAAGAGCAAATTTCGCTCTCGCAAAGAACAACAAAAAATGAAATGGAAGTTTTGAAGAAAGGCGTGGAAACTAAGATGGATGGTTTGAAGAAAGGCGTGGAAGCTAAGATGACTGGTTTGGAAGCTAAGATGGATGGCATGGAAGTGGGCATGGAAGCTAAGATGGATGACATAAAAGACAACATGGAAAACATGAAGAGTGATCTAAAAGCATACATGGAAGGCTTGATGACAAGCTTAAAACCAGAAATGATTCTTAATGGTGGAAATATAGGAGAAGAACCTCCTGATGAGAACAAAATAAATGTTAATCATGATTTCATAAACTCGAATGTTGGCAGGAAGAACCACCATATTCGAAAAATGGATATGAGGAAGTTTGATGGAAAGGATCCTGTAACATGGATACTACAGATGGAGCAATATTTTGATCTCCATAATGTGCAAAACACACAAAAGGTACGCATTGCAACTTTACATTTAGAACAAAATACATTTGTATGGTATCAATGGCTTTGCTCCCGTAAAAAAATTGTCACTTGGTCAATTTCTACGGAGGAAATGATAGCACATTATGAGGATACAAAGAGCAACACCTTCTTTAGCCAATTGATAAATCTCAAACAAAAGGGTTTAGTGGGGAGCACATTGAGGACTTCCAAAAATTGAATATAAGGGTAACTGATATTCCAGAGGAACACAGGATTGATCTCTTCATAGGCACTTTAAAGGATAACATCCAACATGAAATTCGCGTTTTGGAACCTGATTCATTGGAGAAGGCATTCAGGTTGGCAAGAAAAGTTGAATGTAAAATTATAGCGACAAGGAAGCCTACCACTCAATTCTATAAAGAAGGAAGTGTTGCTACGCCTAGATTTCCACAACCTACAAGGTTGACACCACAACAATTGGAAGAAAAAAGAGCAAAAGGGCTTTGCTACGGTTGTGATAGAAAATACACTAAAGGTCATAAGTGTGCTGAGAAGAAATTATTTTACATAGATTGTGAAGAGGAAGAAGAAAATGAACAAGAAGAGGATATACACCAGGAACCAACGCTAGAAGAGGAAGAAATGAATCCGACCATATCGTGTAATGCACTGGCAGGAATTACCACTCCTCAAACTCTCAAGATACAAGGACAAATCAAGAAGAAAAAGGTAATAGTGTTGATTGATTCAGGTAGCACCCATAATTGTATTCATTGTAAGGTAGCCAAGGAATTAAATTGTTTCCTATACCCAGCACCAGAATGTCAAGTGATGGTTGCAAATGGAGGAACTATAAATTTCTATGGAAAATGCCATAATATCAAGCTAAGCATGGGGGAATATGTATTGACTAGTCCAGTGCTTTCCATTCCTATGGGAGGTGTTGATGTTGTACTAGGAGTACAATGGTTACAATCTTTGGGGACGGTAGCTTTTAATTTTCAAGAACTTTTCTTGAAATTTTTTTCAGAAGGAAAGGAAGTCGAATTACGGGGTATTGAAGGGAAGCCGGGAAGTATAATAAGCTCTAATGTCATGACAAAGCTTCTAAAGAAAGAACAACGAGGCGTAATTGCACAATTATGCTCACTAGAAGTTCCGACATCAAAATCATCTATTTCTGCAGATCTCCAAAAGTCTTGGACAATCATTCCAAGGTGTTTGAAACTCCCAAAGGACTCCCACCTATTCGTGATCATGATCATGCTATTCATTTGATTCCGGGAAGTGTTCCTCCAAACATCAGGCCTTATAGATATCCTTACTTCCAAAAGAGCGAAATTGAACGTATGATTGCAGAAATGTTAGAGGCGGGTATAATTCAACCTAATCAAAGTTCTTTCTCTGCTCCTGTAGTATTGGTACACAAGAAGGATGGATCATGGCGCATGTGTCCGGATTATAGGGAGCTCAATAAGCTCACCATTAAAGATAAATTTCCCATTCATGTGATTGATGAATTATTGGATGAATTGCATGGAGAAATTTATTTTACCAAGTTGGATCTTCATTCAGGATATCATCAAATTAGAATGAAGACTGAAGATATTCTGAAAACAACATTTCAAACTCATGAGGGTCATTATGAATTTTTGGTCATGCCTTTTGGCCTTACCAATGCACCTTCTACATTTCAAGGTTGATGAATTCCATTTTCAAACCCTTCCTTAGAAAATTTGTGCTAGTATTTTTTGATGATATACTAATCTACAGCAGGTCTTGGAAGGATCATGTTGAACATGTTGACGGGGTGCTCAAACTATTGCAGGAGAAACAATTATATGCAAAAACATCCAAATGTTTCTTTGGAGTATAAGAGGTGGAATATCTGGGTCATATTGTATCTCACGAGGGTGTTAAGGTAGACCTAACAAAATTAAAGCCATTAAGGAATGGAAAGTCCCCACAACCATAAAGCAGTTGCGAGGATTTCTCAGGTTAACAGGGTATTATCACAAGTTTGTTAAGAATTATGGGAGAATAGCAGCACCTCTAACAACATTATTGAAGAAGGATGCATTTTCATGGACTCCTGAAGCAACTAAGGCCTTTGAACGTCTTAAAGAGGCAATGTGCCTAGCACCGGTCTTAGCTACACCAGACTTCACAAAAGCCTTTATTGTGGAATGTGATGCCTCAGGAAATGGAATTGGTGCAGTTTTAATGCAGGAAGGAAGACCCATTGCTTTTGAAAGTCGTCCAATCAAAGGAAAGTATTTACAGAAACCTATTTATGAGAAGGAAATGTTAGCAATGCTACATGCACTAAAGAAATGGCGAACTTACCTAATGGGAAGACACTTCAAGGTAAAAACTGATCATGATAGTCTTAAACACTTTTTGGAACAAAGACTATCTTGAGAAGAGCAGCAAAAATGGGTCACAAAGATGTTGGGTTATGACTTTGAAATAATCTACAAAAAAGGAAAGCTTAATGTTGTTGCAGATGCACTCTCAAGAAAGAATGAAGAGGTGGAAGCATTGCTTTGTGCCATTTCTAATATCCAACCAGATTGGATAACTGAAGCAAGAGATGAATGGAAGAAGGACAAAGATGTATGGATACTCATTCAAAAGTTGCAGCAAGATCCTAGTACATCTGATACATTTAGTTGGAAAAATGATTCCTTATGGTACAAAGATCGCTTATATCTTTGTAAGGATTCCCAAATAAAACAAAAGATTCTTCTGGAATTGCACACTTCTCCTTTAGGAGGACACTCAGGATTTTTAAAAACTTACCACAGGGTGAAGAAAGAATTTTTTTGGGATGGCCTTAAATCTCATATTCAAAAGTTTGTGGCGGAATGTTTGGTTTGCCAGCAGAATAAAGTGGAAACAATTAAGACCCCGGGACTTCTACAACCTTTATCCATTCCAAGTCAACGTTGGGAGGAGATTTCAATGGATTTTATCACAGGTTTACCTAAGTCCGAAGGAAAGAGTGTCGTCATGGTGGTAGTTGATAGACTTACCAAGTATGCACACTTTTGTGCATTATCTCATCCATTTAAAGCAAGTACAGTTGCTACTACATTTATGGTCAGAATTCAAAAGCTACATGGAAGCCCAAGGGTTATTGTGAGCGACAGAGATCCCATTTTTACTGGAAATTTTTGGACGGAGTTATTTTCTTGTTTGGTTACTCAATTAGCTCATAGCTCATCTTATCATCCTCAATCTGATGGTCAAACTGAGATAGTAAATAAATGTTTGGAAGGATATCTTAATTGTTTTGTATCTGATAAACAAACACAATGGGTCAAGTGGTTACCTCTCGCTAAATGGTGGTATAACACTTCCTTCCATACTGCAGCAAAAATGACCCCATTTATGGCTCTTTATGGATATCATCCACCATCCATCACATCATCTTTAAGGGAAAATTCGAAGGTTCAAGCAGTGGAAGATCACATCGAGCATCAACAAGAAGTTCTCCAACTCTTAAGGGATAACCTGAATTTGGCACAAAATCGAATGAAACAACAGGCAGATCAACATCACAGCGAGAGAAGTTTTGATGTAGGAGATTGGGTATTTTTACGGCTATAACCATACAAAAAAATGTCCCTCAAGCAAGCTAAGAAGGATAATAAATTATCACCAAAGTACTATGGTCCTTACAAGGTGTTGTAAAAGATTAGTACTATGGCATACAAATTGGAGCTTCCTGCTTCTTCACGAGTGCATCCAGTTTTCCATGTTTCATGCTTAAAGAAGGTTATAGGTGAAAATATTCCAGTTCAAACAATATTGCCAAAACTTGATGAAGAAGGAAAAATCATATTGGAACCTAAAGCGGTCACAGAAACAAGAAATCGATAGCTATGGAATCGATCAATTTTAGAGTATCTCATCAAGTGGAAGAATTTACCCACTAAAGATTCTACATGGAGGATGAGAATTTTATACAGAAGCACCCAGAGCTACTCAAGCATTAAGGACAACACTTTTTTGAAGGAGAGGGGCATGTTAGGTCCCTATATTACTAGTATAGTCCCTTATTGTTGTTAGTGTAGCCCCCTTATTGTTATTATTGTACCCCTGTAACCCCCATATTGTTATTATTGTGCCCTTAAATTATTATTGTTAGGTCGGCTGGGATTACATTATGGCCCCCCAAGGATAACATTGTGGCCCCATGGACTCCTATATATAGAAAGGAGGTTTTTTAATTTGAATCATCAAAGAATTGTTCATTTATGTAATGTATTGGAGGTTTCTCCCTCGAAGTGGCTTATTTCTAAGGCGTTGATGTCTCTTTTCTTCTATTTTTGGAGCTGGATTCACAACATTTAAACTCAACATTTTTATGCAAACTTTGAAAAAATTCTTTTCTTGTCAAGGGCTTATGATAGAGTTTTAATATATGCCCATTAACAAGAAAAATGATGCCTTTTTCCTTTGAAATGGTCTTGATTCTTACTGCTCCATTTTAAAAAACAACTTCAATCTCATAAGGGTCTAACCAATGTGTTTGAAATTTCCAATGAAAATATTTATATTTTGAATCAAAGAGAAGGGCCCAATCACCTAGTTTTAACTTTTTGATGTTGATAAAGTTGTCATGACATATTTTCCTCTACTGTTGGATTATTCTTTTCCTTTGAATGGAATCTTGTCTAATCTCATCTAATTCATTTAGTTGTGTCAATATTTTCTTTTGGGCTTCCAAGAGATCTAACCCCAATTTTTTTGTAGTCTTGTATGTCTCCACTAGGAATTCAATGGGAAGTAGAACTTGATTTTGATAAACAAGCTCATAAAGAGTATGTCCCATGGTGTTTATCCATGTGGGGCGGTATGTCCAGAGTACTTTTGGAAGTTTGTCTGACCAATTTCTCCTATGTAGATGCACAACCTTGGTCAGTATGGCCTCAAGATTTTTTTTTATGGATTCCACTTGTCCATTAGCTTGTGGATGATATGAAGTGGATATTTCATGCATGATTTGCTATATATCCATGATCTTATAAGCAATATTGGATATAAAATGCGTACCCTGATATGTTTCAATTTCCCATGGTACACTAAAACAAGTGAAAATATCCTCAAAAATAAATGTAACAACAACACTTTTAGTAGAAAAATTTAGTGGCTTAGCCTCTACCCATTTAGTAAAATAATCAATGCAAACAATAATGTACATTTTTTCTTGGATGGTGTTGAAAAAATGTAGCAAGAAATTCTCAATTTGTTTTTCCTTGATTAAATTGAGAAAATTTGAATTTCCACATCAACAAACAACTTGGATGATGTTAAATTGTGTGACATGGCTTGTGTCACCTAGTATACTCACGAAATTCGAGTTGGAGGAGTTGTAGTTTATTTAATCATGTGTTATTTCTAATTTGTAGCAATCAAGGTCAATTATCTAAGTTTTTTTTTTTTTTTTTAATTATTCAGTTAAAATAGTTCCAACTATTGGAGGGTCAATTTGTGCACTACGACTTCAGTAAAACTCAAAGATCTTCATGTTAACAGATAAATCAACCCAAAATGGATAGTTGATGTAGAGAATTTGAGTTCCCCAGGCTTGGTGGAGATTCCAAGGTAGTGTAACATCAATTGTAGACTAGTCTTGAGCGTATAGGTGTTACATGCGGTCAGATTATCATCCTAAGGAATTGCACAATTAAATTTACGGAATTTTCTAAATAATAGGGGCCTAATTCCTCACGGAACAATGCAAGGAAATAAGATCTCAAGTAGAGGAAAAAGTTTGAATAATTCCTGGTCAAAGGCCTTTAGTGAGTAGAGAGATAGGTTATGCACTTGTAGGTTGTGCTTAGTTGAGAAAAGAAATTGTAATACATCTCTCTTCTTCTGATTTAATGCAAACACGCATTGGGGCTTTTAGAATATTTCTTTCCCCAGGAAAAATAATTTTTGCGTGTGTGTGATTTCTTCTTACATGTCTAAATTTTTTGTTTCAAATTGTGAATTAATGTCCGCAAAGTAGTAGAGTAGGTTTGTGTATTGTGATTTTGATTAAAAATTCATGAGAAGTTGCAAATATACATCGTAATTTCTAGAGATGGAGGATTAATGGGCCGAACAAAATATAGAGCCCATTTCTCAAAAGGTTCTATTAATACCTATGGTTGTAGAGGCATTTCATCAGATTGGACAAGTTTTCCCATCCTTTGACAACTATCACATCTCTTGACATGTTCCTTGACATCCTTAAAAGGAGAAGGCCAATAATATCCCAAGAAAATTACTTTTTATGCAGTTCGTTTTTTGACAAAATATCCTCCACAAGGTTCATCATGACATGATTTAAGTATTTCATGTACCTCATCTTCTCAAACAAATCTTCTAATGATTAAATCTACTCATGTTTAGTATATTTATCCTTCTATCCAAGAATAAGATGCAATATATTTGATAACTCTTTATCTTTCTTTTGTTTTCCGTTGAGGAGGAAAATTTCCTGCAGCCAAATAATTAGCAATATCTACAAACTAAGCAGATTTAGTAGATATTGAAAAAATATGTTCATCAAGAAAATTATCTACTACAAGGATTATAGTATTATAATTTTGCACCTTGGAAATAAAATCAATAACAATGCTTTTCTTTCTTGGTATATCTAAAATGGTAATATGAAACTCCTGGAGTAAAAAGAGCCATATAGTAATTCTACAATTAGTTATTGGTTTATTCATAATATATCTAATAACATAATTATTAGTGTGAATAAAAGTCTCATATCCATAATTGCAGTGTCTAAAATTGTTGATAACATGAACAACTACCAAGAAATCATTTTTTGTGACTATATAATTCAACTATATATGAGTTAAATTTTTTCTTGTATAATATATTTCATAAGGAGTTAGATATTTTTTCCCCAATACAAACCCTAAAGTTGTATCTGAGGCATTAATAGAAATATGAAATGGAAGGGACCAATTTGGCCCTCTTAAAATGGGTGCCTCAGAAATTTTCTATTGCAACAATTCAAAAGATTTATAACAATCAAAATCCCAATGAAATTCATAATCTTTGGTGTGTAATTTGAAAAGTGGCGAAGTAAGTTTTCTGAAGTTTTCTATAAACCTTCTATAATAAGCCATGAATCCAAGAAAAATTCTTATGTCCTTTCGACATTTAGCTACTGAAATTTTGGAGATGACTTCAACCTTTGCTAATTCCACCTTAATCCCAAAACTTGAAACATGATGTCCCAAAACAATTCATTCATTAAACATCATAAAGTATTTTTCATTACTTAATGAAATATTATTTTCTTGACACATAACAGTTTTTTTTCTAATATTTCTAAATCTTGATAAAAAATGTCTCCATAAACAGTAAAATCATCTATATATACCTTTACACAATCATGGATCAAGTTAGAAAAAACACCCAATACTGCCCTTTGAAATGTAGTAGGTGCATTACACAATCCAAAACGAAGTACTCTACAAGAATACATACCCCATGGACATGTGAAAGTTGTCTTATCTTGATCTTAAGGAGTTATTCAAATCTGATTATATCCACTGAATCCATCAAGAAAATAAAATATTTTTTTCCTGCTAACGTATCTAGAACTTGATTAATGAAAGGTAATGGAAAATTATATTTTAAATTTGCTTTATTTAATTCTATGTAATCTATACAAACTCTTCACTTTCCATTTTTCTTTGGCACAATAACCAATGGTGAAACCCATTGGCTATCCGAAATTGGATTAATAAAGTTTACATTGAGATATTTCTATAATTCTTCTTTAACAATTTCCCTCATATTAGGATTCATCCTTCTCTAAGGTTGTCTTACAGGTTTGGCATTCTCTTTTGTATGTGTCTGTATATTCCCATGCAAATGCAGAGGAATGTTTTTGCAACATCTTAATCTGTTGTTATTTTTGAAATTCCTTGAGGTTATTATTGATATTTAATGTTTTTCCTCGACTAATTTCTACAGGAGTATTTCCAAATTTTCTCGTTTAATTTAATGATAACTTGGATTGTCATGATGAAAAGTCTTCAATACTACAATTTTCTTGAAAACTTTGATCTAACATATGCACACAATAATTTTGTTGAAAATATTGAGAAAAATCACAATTATTCATAAGCTTCATTAATTGATTTTCCTCATCATTTTGTGAGATATTTAAAACCAGTTGAATATCTTCATAATCTTCATATTCATCTTCAATCCATTATTCATTCTCTAATTCAATTATTTCACTTTTTGTATGATATAATGTAAATTTTGTTTTTTGAATTTCCATTAGAAATAATTAAGTCACCAGATCTACAACTAATAAATTCATCAGATGTGGATAACCATGGCCTATCTAATATCAATGGATGACCTCATAGATTGGTAATATCATGAAATAAACTAGATACTCCCATGAATATAGGGAAACAAATACATCTTTCAATATACCTTTTGGCTTAATAATATACTTGTCAGCTAACTGTAATATAGTAGGACTATATTGAACATTAGTCAATCTTAATTTATCCATAATACTTGCTACACCTAAGTCTTTTAATGTGTTTTGGATTTCAATATTATTGATGAGTATTTTTCAATTGTAGTTTTTCACATCATAACCTGTAAAATTTTTCCATTTATTTGCACCATTTTCATTTTTTTCTTTTTCTACCAGGTTTTTAAATACACAACTCCTTTATTGTTTTTGCAAGAATTGGAATATACTTTATTTCTTGAAGTAAAGGAATTTTAATGCAAGCATTCTTTAACTCATCTAGCATTTCATAATTTATAAAAATTAAATGTTTCTCTACACCTTTATCTATTTGTAATCTCTCTAGAAAAGGAGGGTTTTGTAAGGATATAAAGGGTTTCTCTGCTAGAATAGTAGGAGTTGGTCTTATTTATTTTCCATCTATTTGGTTAGGAATTTCTTCCTTTTTAGGATTCTCCTCCTTTTCAGGAGTTTCGCCCTTTTTATGTTATTTAATGACAAGAAAAGGATTTTTTATTTGTAAACCTCTCCCAGATCTAAGATGGGTATCATTCAAATCTAGGGGAATTATCAAGTAAATTTGAAAATTTTGAACTTCAATACTGTAAGTGGGTTGCTAAGGTACTTTATTGTTGGTATTTAGGAGACGTTGTGTAGGTAATTGAGTGGGTGGTAATGGAAGAGGTTGAATTGTATTCAAATGTGGATGGAATTGAGGTTGTGGAGGTGGAGAATAATATTAGGACTAGTATTGAGAGTATTAAGGGAAATATTGAGGATATTATGGGTTTCTACCATAGGATCCTTGCCAACCCTGTGACTCGAATGGGTTTTGAGCTTGGGGTGGCCAGGTTTTACAAGGTAGGGTTGTGTTCCAACTATTATGAGGTTTTTGTGTATAAGATTAAAATTGTGAATTGGGATATTGCATCATACCTGGTACATGAGGCTGCTAAGGTATTTTAGGAGTAACAAAGAATTTGTTTTTTTGTGTTTGGCTTAATCCACTAACTTCTTGGTAAATAAATTTCAACCCAAGTAGTGATGCGAAATATTTTTAGCATGTGATTGTGCACAAATAACACAAATTTAAATATTGTCAAGAAGATATTCTCTTAATGCATGTTTCATTCTAAAACTAGGGAAGAATATAGACAAAGAAACATTCTCATATTTTGTTTGTTTTTCATTCTTAATATATCAATATGTTCACTAAGATTACTGAGAATATATGTTTTAAAATAATCAAGAAAATTTTAAGTTTAGCTCGAATTAGCGATCATAATGCATACTGACTTACTCATGCAATGGTTGGATCCCTAAGACTTCTACCATATTTGATTTCCTCTTGATGTGTGTCAGCACAACTCACAAATTTCTTGAAATGATAATTGAGACACATCTCCCTTGCCCATTAGGTTAAGGAGAACAATCCACTCATCACTTATAGCTCTAAGTAAGAGAGTTTTCAATGTATCAAATCATATATTATGTAATTTTTCTAGCTTAACATTATATACAAATCTCTCTACCAAGTCCTCGAGACTCTCATCTTATTTTTGAGTCATTTTAAATATTTCCTCTTTAATATCATGATTTATACAATAATATTTATATTTTTCTTGAAGAAATATTCTCATTTCATCCCATGATATTATCGAGTTAGTACCTAGACCCATAAAACATTTAGGAGCTTCAAATTTAAGTGTGGCTAGAAATAATTTCAATTTTTGAGCATCAGTTAAATAATCATAATATTTATATACTTCAAATTCAAAGAGAAAAGTTTCAGGGTCTTTTGTTCTCATATCGTGGAAGTTAGAAAGTACCGTGGTGAGATATTCTTCACACTGACATTAGTGTCAGTATCTTGAATGAATAATCCATAAGGATAATATTCATGGTCATCATATCCATCATTTCCTCTTATTATAACTCCACCTCTACCACCTCTTCGACCATCAGTATGGGGTCTTCTTCCTCCTCTGCCACCTCCAAGTGGTGGCCATCCTCATCCTATTATTTTTTCATTTACATTTGGAGGAAATGTTTCTCCTTCACCTTCCGCCATTGAGATTTCTGAATTGAGGTAATAAGGTTATTCAAATAGATTTTCCTCTTATAGTTATTCTAATAATGGATCTCCAGACAAAGTTCCTTCTTCTTCTTCTTCTTCCTCTTCAGTAGGTACTTATAATTATTGTCCAAAGAGTTGTTCCCTTGTTAAAGAATGAAATATAATTTCTTTAGATGGAGATACATGTTCCTCTATTATTGCTTCAATAAAAAAATTTAGTTCTTCTCTGGTTGTAATCTCAGTTCTTCGTACCTTAGAAAGTCTCATTCTAAAGCATTATAAATTGAAAGGTAATGCCTATGTATACTTCTCCAACAACAACACCAAAATGCTGTGTAATTTATTTTTTAATTAAATTACTTTCATTAAAATGTCAATCGAGGTTCGTACAATTATGAAGTACACTACACTATATGTGCTAGGTGATTAAATTTTCAATTTTAATGTGTAAAGGGGAATTCATCTATATTGAAAAATTGTAAATGATTTAAATATGAAAAATTATTCTAAGAGATGCAACGAAATCCTACTTATGAGATGAATTCTAAGAAAGGTACACACACGTTTAGTAATTAACTACTTCAATTCTATGAAATCAATAAATCTCTAGTCTAGAAAATCAATGAATCTCAATTCTAGGAAAACAATGAAATGATTTATACTGTGAAAACTATTCAATTTATATTCAATGAAAAGTAAAGACAATGTATTCTATAAAAGATTTAATCTAAAAATATTTTATTCTATAAAGACAATAAAATTCTAATCTCTATAAAATAAAGGCAGTTCTATGCTATGAAATACAATCAAATCCTATTATATGAAAGACAAAATTTAAATTTCAGCACCTATGAAAATAGATCATCAAATTAGTTTATTATAAAAGAAACTAAGGTTGATTATGGAAGACAGGTGTGTGTCTACAAAATTCAAAGTTCATTCATGCCTATATTGTTGTGCAAAAATTCTAACATATCTATGAATATAATACTAAAAAGTAATGAAAAAGTAAATAATCAATTGCAAAAATGATTGATAAATGTTTTTTTGGTAATTTTTGAATTTTATTGGAGTGCTTGATGTCCACAAAAGAACTAAAACAAATGAGTGAAATTATATAGAGTCTACTGATAAGAAAAAAGGCATAAAAGTAGTGCTACATTCAATGAGAGATGATGGGAAATGAAATTAAATTACACTTGTATGCAATAGGCGGCCCTCCTATTAAATAATGTGATCTAAACTACTCAAAACATGGTGATCAAGTGTAAATTCCTCCCATTAAGGTGTAATCATAACATTAGGGAAATTCTATTAACAAAACAATGCGTACACCGTTAGTGCCATCATTAACCAAAGGAAATAACAATATCTGGATGGTCTTTGCTTCCAAAGAGGCACACACAAATAAATAAATAAATAAATAAATAAATATATATATATATATATATATATATATATATATATATATATATATATATATATATATATATATATATATATCTTTTCTGATAGACCTAAAAATTTGAATTCTATAAACTAGACAGTGAATGACAACTCAAAAACTACTCAAAAGAATCTAGACTAAAAAACATGAGATCTAAACTACTCAAAAACTCGGTGATCAAGTGTAAATTCTTTCCATTAAGGTGTGATCATAACATAAGGGAAATTAAATTAACAAAACAATGCATACATCAATAGTGCCAACATTAACCAAAGGAAATAACAGTATTTGGATGATATTTTCTTCCAATGAGGCACACACACACACACAAACACATATATAATGTTTTTACAATAAATACCCTAAAAAACTGAATTTTATAATCTAGATCAGTGAATGACATCATGGTCTTTAAATTATAACTCTAGTTTCTATGATTCGCTATCAAGGAAGGAATCATATAAATGTTTAACATTAGACACATCTTCATTCTTTTGATCTTCCCCTCCTTGAAAATTTTCCATGCTCACTTGATATTCTGATTTGATGCCAAGTGATCTGAAGGTATAGTTCATACATCATCTCACAATTGACCAAAGGTTTTACTTTGCCATTGCAATCAACCTTTGAAATTTTTCTTGCACCCAATAGGTGGAAAACCATGTAGGCATGATCTGGAAACTATGAATGTTCTTAGGCTTATTTATCCTCCATAGGGTCTACTTGAACCTTGGATTCAATAATATTGTCAAGGCTATAGAATGTGTTAATTTTCATAACATGCAAATTAAGCCAAATTATAAAGAAAAACATATAGAATTGAGAAGGTATTGGAATTTTACCTTATTGCATATTATGTAGCTTTTGATGGCTGATTATTCACATAACATAAGTGAAATAGTGTAAGAATGATTTATTTAAAATGAAAATGGTTGAAAAGTTGGGAAACAAGCTATAAAAAAGGACGATATCTCTTTGGTTCAATACTTCTCTCCTACAAACCCCAACTTCAACCTCCATAGTGGAGAGAAGCATGTATATGGAGCCATATTGGTTAAGATTGTGACCTCATGAATAACCATGTCCTAGCCACTCTTTATCAACCATTTTCTTCCCATCACCACTGAGACTAAGGGATTTGTTACCTCTGGCCAAGTTTAAAATGTAGAAGAATAAATTAGTACATATGTATAGCTGGATTTGATCCCTGATCTCTGAGTTCCTTGGATTTAACATTGTAAACTAATCTGCATAATGTATTCTATTATTTTAATGGATTTTGCAGGTAATCTATGTAAATTTCCAAAACAAGGGCCCACAAATCCCTTGTGGTTGAAACCTCAGATGTTGATATACCTTCCAACTCACTTTTTCCTAATTTCAATAATACTCCATGCTTCATCGATAAATATACAACATACACATGACCATAAGTGTATTATGTTTCTTAGAGAGCTCCAAATGACCTAGATTTAGAGATCTATGGGGTTGTTAGAAGGTATTGGTTGCACAAGGTGGTTGCTCTTCCTCCTATATTTCCATATGTAGATGTAGTTAACTAGATGGTAAAGCATGTTAATCTTGAGGAAACCATGACCAAGGATAGCCATGGGAAGCTTAATACCTCATCTAATGTGTTACACGTTATTTTGTCACCATGACATTTAACTATCTATATGAGTTCATCATCACCTATATTATGCTTCCTTAGAAGTAAAAAACCTCAAAGTTCCTAAACCAAGTCTTGGAATTGGAGAAAATCTCATTTAAAATCCTAAAAGCCCAACTCCGCACTTTTCCTAGTCCTTACTTGTGAACCCACAACTTTTTGCTCTATAATCTGCGACACATCCCGCAAGTTCTACTTATTAAACCTGCGGGCCCCTGTAAAAGGTAAAATAAAAGAAAAAGTAAGTTCTAGAAGCCCAGCTGGTCGAATATTCTCCCAGCCGGAGGCTTCTAGAAGCGTAATCCGGTCGAGCTTCATCCCTTCATTCATGGAATTCTATCCCTTCATTAATGGAGTTTATCCCTTGGTATTTGGAGCTCAAATCCCTTCATAAAAGGAATGTATTCCCCTCTTTATGAAACTGAACCACTTCTATTTTCCTATAAATTGAACTCATGTTTCAGTCTCAAGGGTACGTACTTAGAACCTAGTAGTTTTGGAGGAGAATTTCTGAAGAAATCATACTCTCTATACTTGGCATCATTGGTATGAGAACGATCACATACTCATATCCATAGTTTCATGCTAGTTTAGAGAGGAGAAGGCTTGTCAAACCGAGAGAGAACAATTGTTTAGGACCCCGGAAGAACCTGTATGACATCAAGGCGACAAGGTTGTAAGGTTACTTCTTATTATACAAGATAATACAAATGGATTCTATTTTCTCATTAAATTGTTCATGTATCTATTGAGTAATTTAATTCTTGGATTCCTTGATCATTGAAATAGATTAGTGTTTTCTCAATTATTATATCTTGCAGGTGCTTTTAATCCTTTTATCTGTCTTTGATTGCAGGTTTCACATGTTGAAGTGACCTATTTTGGAGCGAATGGATAGAGGATTTCAGCAAGTGTTGGACTTTAGGTAAGGGCATGTCCTCATACTTTTTTATTTAATAATTTTGAATCACAAATGATCTGGAGAAAATGGTTTGCATTTGGATGTTTGTTTCTATATATCCTTAGGGTACTAGGGAGATCATTCTTGTCCACAAGAAGGATTTATCCACATAATAAAATGGCGACTCCACCGGGGAAATAGAACTTAGTTTCTCTTTTTATTTTTCAGTTTGATTTTTCAATTTTGATTAGTCTAAAATTGGGTTGGGTAGATAACTTTCCAGAATCCCTGAAAAGTCAAATCTGAATTTTTATTCTTTTTGTACTTTTCCTAGCCTCCGCAGTTTTTCGTTAAAAATAGTGTGGTAGCCTCCACAGTTTTTAGTTCAGAACAGTGCGGTACCACACTGTCCTCCATTAAAACCCGCGAACTTGTGGAAATTTTTTGAAAATTTAAGAATTCTCTTTTCAGGAGCCATATTACAGATTCTCTGTGTTTTCCCCAACTTGTCTTGACTGTCAATAGTCGATGTGTGGATTTCTTTCAACAATTCTTAAGTCTGAGTGGTTTTTCATCTGATTTTCATTTTATGAGTAAGTGTTTGCCCTACTTTCTTGTTGTTCTTTATTAGAAACCATCATATACCTTAGCTTACTGGTATGCTATTTTTTTCTTGCTGAGCCATTGAACTTATTGCAACCCTTGATTTTATGAAATTTGAGTTCCATTTTCATTTGCAAATTTAGAAAAGTATTAAGCTTACTAAGACCTGAATTTCACTTAAAACCATTGAATGTTTTGATTTTTTATAAGGATAAGAAGAAATTATTCTTGGTTCGATCACAAACTAAGAAAAACATTCTCAAAACTTTCTAGATAGATTTCAAACATTAGTGTTTTCTTTCGCTTTTGAATTTTATGTTTTTAGGAGTTTTCATAAGGTTTTATTTTTCGAAAAAGTTTGTTAAAATATTTGTAATTTCTGATCTCATTGGTGAAGGATTTTATTTTGAATGAGTACTTGATCATCATATGAAATTGAGTTCTCAAAATCATAGTCTTCTTTTCAAAGATTTTTGTTTACAAGCGAAAGAATTGGTGTTTTAAAAGTTATTGAAATCTCTCAAATCTTTCCTTTAAATAGGTTTCATTGAAAAGAAAAGAGTTGAATTATCATATTGATGTAGTTAGTGTATTTTGAGTCGGGACATAAAACATCATTGAAGTTTCACTTCCATACCTTCTGTCTTAAGAAACAGCCAAATTAAAAAAAAACGCTTTAATTAAAATCAATCTAGATATTTTTACATTTTCTCAGGCTCTTTTCCACCAATATATCTTAGTCTAGTGTCTTGGAATAGGTTTTAATTAACATTCCAAGATAGTTAAAACAAACAAGTAGCAATATCGCGGCAGGAAAATCCAATTGTAGCATGTATTCTCTAGGAATCTCTTCTTAAAAGAGTCAAGCACGAGATCATGTCTGAACCAGTGAGATAATCGTACCTATCTTATTGGGAAAGATAGCAGATGTGCACGTAATAAAAACGGTGAACCTTGGATACACTATTGTCGAGGAGCCTAGGGTCACTTTTCGGTAAACCTTGGATTATATCAAGGAGTCTTCAAGGGGATTGAGCTTGTTACTCTGCCCTTGCGTGTATATCGGATCGTAGACTGTTCCACCAGGTATATTTGTTCCTTTTGGTGACCTTAGTTGCTATAAACTTTAGGATTCTTTCCCAAGGTGATAGTGGAGGGAATGTCCCGGTGTACCTAGAGAAGACGTCGACTAGACTCACTTGGACTTTTCGGAGGGTTCTCCTCACTTCGATATGGTTTAAGAGGAGAAAATTGCACCGGTTTGTTCCATTAAGCAGGTTTTCGGGGTAACTGTTCCAACCACTATTTCTGCATTAAAATTCTACAACGTTGGATTTAATCACCAACTAGTGTTTTTAGTGTGGGAATCTATTGTTTGTGTGTGGATTGATCTCTTATATTTTATAGGTGTGTGATCAATTTGATTGTTTCTTTAGAGAATTTAGGACATTTTATTGAAATTTTCTTTGATTTCGTGTGTTAAAATTTTTAATCGTGGCAGAATTACCTAGACAATCACATAGAATGCAAGGGGAACCCCTTGAGTACACACCAAAGTAGTTAGAAAAACTTAAATCTGAAAAATAAAAACATCAAGGACTAGATCAACTGAACATGAAGAAACATCAATAATTATTCATCCTCAACATGAAGTAGATCAACCTCGAACAACAGAGAGTACTCCAAAAAGAGTTTCAATTTCTAAACTAGCTGAAATTGTCTCTACAACTAGTGAATTATCATATTAAAAACCTGAAATTTCTGAACCAGAAGTTGTAACTGTTATATCTGAGATTACTTCTCCATTCATCACTCCAACCCCTCGTCGTCCTGATTCACCTAGAGTGAAGTATCGTATCACTGGAAATATTCCTCCTAGTCTCATTAGTATTGAAGAAGTTACTGACACTGAAGAAGAATTTGTTCTTCCTCCCACTCAGGACTCTTTAGATCTTAGGCCAAGTGAATCGATTTACTATAGTCCTTTCAAACCAGATCCTTGGTATTCTTAGTTGGTAGACTTTCTACACAATACTGGTCTAAATTATTCGCCACCCCGAATTCATTTTTATGCTATACCACGAGGTTATAGACCTCCATTAAACATGTCTGGTGAGTCATCCATGTTTTCTGCATCACCAGAAAAATATTTGTATGGTGGTTCATCTGTTCCAGTAGGATACCAGTTTCTCTCAGATACTTTCTTAGGAGAAGCTCCTTCTCCCGACAAGCATACACCATCATCTGGTCAAAATGAATCAAATACCAAAAATTTGAGTATGGAACACGTTTACATGATGTCTGGAAACATTCCTAACCCTGACCCTCAAAGTAGTAATTTACCGCCTGGGGGGCAACCTCAAGGTAGTAATTTACCGCCTGGGGGGCAACCTCAAGGTAGTAATTTACCGCCTGGGGGGCAACCTCAAGGATAGTACATACCTCAAGTACAATATCAACCACAAGGACAGTCATACCTCAAGGTTATTACATACCTCAAGGTCAATATCAACCTCAAGGTCAGTACCCAACTCAGGGTCCGTAGCCTCTTCAATGACAATATCATACACCAGGACAACCATATTTCCAGGGACAACAGATTCCTTTAGGGCCACAATTCTACTAGGAGCAGCAATTGTTCCAAGGAAGTGGGAATTATCCAGCTAATTATCAAAAATATGTTCCAAATTATCAACTTGGTTATGGTCCTTCTTATGCCAAACAACCTTCATACCCTAGAGTAAACACAGTGTGGGATTCATCACAAGTTCAACATAATTTGCAACCTAATGTAAAAGTACCTTATTATCAACCTGGTCAGCCAATGGGTTACAGTCAACCTGTCCAACCTGTTCAACCTACGATTTAGGTACTTGCATCTGGTACAGTGCAACAACCTGGTCCAAGTACACCTAGAACTCCAACTCAAACTGCTACACCAACTTCTGTTCAAGCTACCACACCTATTCCTGGAGTTTTTGCACCTCCTATTTCTACAACCCCTCAAGAATCACAACAAATCCCTGTAGTATCTGCACCACAACCTAGATCTACAATCCATATTATCGTTCAGCTACCTAAAAGATAATCTGGTACAAGTACAATTGTAACAAGCCAACCTCAGTTTTCTTATCAACCATATTAGGGGAAGTATTCATATGGTCCGACAACGCAAAATCCAGTATACCAACATCAACCATACCCTGGTTACACATATTAGATACCAACACAACCCTAATATGGTCCGGCTAATCTTGGTTACCCGGGAGGTATTCCAATTCCAAATGCACAGGCTATTCCAGGATATCCTGGATATCCTCTTCCTGGTACTGGTATATTTCCACAAGGTTATCAATTTTCTCAAGCCCCTAACCGTTGGTTTCCTTTCATAACAACTTTGGATTAACCTAATTTGTCGCGCCTTACGAATGATCCCATCTGTTATCTTCTATATTATCCAACAATGCCAAATAAGTTTCCCAGTGATATCCCTAAATTTGAAGGGAAATTAGGAGAGGACCCATCGAACCATGTCATGACTTACCACCTCTGGTGCGCATCCAACTCTTTGATTGATGATTCTATTCGATTAAGACTATTTCAAAGAACACTGATAGGTTTAGTTGCTAAATGGTACATTGAATTACCATGTGGCTCATTCAAAAACTTCAATGCTTTAGCAACTTCATTCTTAACACATTTTTAGTTACTAGTCAGATACGACAATGACACATAATTATTAACTTCATGAAAACAATCTACGTCTACGCACAACTCCGATTACATACATGAATGGAGATGTAGAAGAATTTTGGTGAAAGTTTTTATTCCGGATCATATTTTGGCGTAATAGTTCGTCAAATCATTACTTCCAGAGATCATTGAAGATGTGGCTGAGGGAGGAGTTGTTACTGAGGAACAGGTCATTGCTCAAGCTCAGTACTTAGACCTTGTTTATACATAGTGTGGTACTTTGTATGAAAAAATTCTTGATCTACCACGCCCTGGTCAAATAACTACAACTCCTTCAAGATCTCATGCTGCAGATGGTGTAATTGTTTTAGTTAACACGAATAAAAGTAAGAAGAAATCATCAAAGATTACTTCTTCTATAATAAATTTACCTGATTCACCAAAAGGAGATTCTTCCATTGAAACTTTTTCCGACATTCATGTTGTAGATTCGTCTACAGCTAAATCCAAAACTGGTAATAAGAACAAAGGTAAGAATAAAAGAAAACATACTTCATCACCCAAAGAGAAAACTGAAAAAATTGAACCGTCTGACGATAAATGAAAACCTCGTTATCCTTTTCTTATCTATGACAAGGAACACTTTACTAAAGAGTGCCCGCATCGATTTGAGGTCTCTAAATTCATTAAAGGTTTTCCAAAACCCGCTGTCTTGAAGGATCCTTTTCCTACTCAAGATAGAAAAATGATAGGATCTTCTTCACACTCATCAACAGATATTTTTAATGATGTCTGATGTTATGATTGCGACACGATCGCAAGACTATGGAAATAAAAATCATGTTACTAGTAAAGACCTAGACAATTATAATTCAACACCAGCTACATCTCCTTCGGTTTCTAATCCACTCCATATCGAGAAACCTAATCCTGATCTAGTAATTAAACCTCCTGCTAAAGGTGTAATT
This sequence comes from Pinus albicaulis, assembly GCA_034641835.2. NCBI lineage: Eukaryota > Viridiplantae > Streptophyta > Pinopsida > Pinales > Pinaceae > Pinus > Pinus albicaulis. The sequence goes on from CM076579.1 coordinate 688,079,053, forward strand.
TGGAATTCAGCCTTCAATCCACATGCGAGAGCTACTCAGAACTACAACATTGTTGAAGACTTGGCGATTTCCCCTTTATCAATGTCAACCTTAGAAGTGCTACAATCATGTCCAACACAAAGGAAATTACTTTTATCAGCTATTGGAGCTATAGATCCTCATGATTCTAATCTTATGGTATTTGATTTAGAAAATTTTACACCGAGACTACCCCATCAGATGGATTTTCAGATTCTGGTATTAGTAAAAAACAAACGAATTTTTCGTACTGTAATTGTGTAATGTTCCAAATTAGGAAAGGCTACAACAATGAAAATATCTCAAGATATTTTGATGTTGGAGACCCAGCAATATGTAAACACAATAATGGTGCAGCAGCAACACTCAACTCATAGAAACATGAGAGAAATCCATAGCTATATTATTAATAAATATCAGCAACAAATGAATACAATATCTTGAGGAAAATGATACTCAAGATAAGCAATGCTCAACCTCAAGAGACTAGTACATGAATCATGACAAACCCACTGCTACACAAAGTATACCAAGCTATGACAGTGAAGTTTTATAGAGCAACTGCATGCTACACATGTCAAATACATGGGTAAATCAATATGTGGCCCAATACAACATTTGGAGTGAAGATATCAGCTCCCAAATACTACCTCATGTTAATCCTAGAAGGATTGGCAATAAAATACAAAAACTGCAAAATGTCGGAGTTGCTGGGTAGCTGCAGCAACTCAGAAATAGAACTGGATGGAGATGGCTATAGATGATGCCAAATCTGAATATGCCTCCTCCAATGGATCTTTAGAATGAAAGGCTGACCCCTTCACCAAAGATCTCACCCTCCAACAATCTGCAAGAGCCCCACTGCAAATGCTCCTCTAAAATAACGTAGTCACTGGATGGAACTATGTTGTAGGACTAGGGAATGGGTTGGCCTTGATGCCAAAGTCTGTAATATGTGCTGAAACCTTCCTCACTAGATTCCCAAAGGAATGGAGACTCCCTCCTCTGAAAATCATCTCCGGAAATGGTGTTGAGGTCCTCCACTTCAACACCCTACAATACAGGATTATGTTGTTGCAACAATAACGCTGTCTTGGAGGAGGAAGCTTTGGCCTTGAGCCAAGAAATGTGGAGAATGAAGAACAATCCCTCAAGAGGCCTCTCAAGAAGGAGAAGGAATCCTAAACAGGAATTCCCCCGACAATTCTTGCTAAACAGCAGAGAATGCACAATTGTCTGAATAGACAATGAGATGAATAATACAAGCATGAGAAACAATGGTTGCCTTGTCCTCCTTTTAAACAAGTGAAAGCCCTTCTCCATGGGTCCCACTCCTTTTATGGTTTCCTCCACCAAATAACCCTCTTCCCATTCATACTGCGTTTTCTCTCTAAGTGTGCTCCACCTCTTGGCCCAGCGTTGTTGACTTGGTCAAACTTGACCTTGTCCACTTGCAAATAACCCTGTTCACACATGAGGGTGTGAAAAACAACTCCAATTATGATCCCCTTTCATACTATGAGGGATTTTATTGAGATTATCACTATGCATGGGCCTCCTTACCCATTTATTCTCCTCCTAGGTGAAATAAGAAAAATTAATGTTCCAAATTATTGTCGGAGAATTTTGGAACATTACAGTCCTCCCCTCCCAAATGTTGCTTGTCCTCAAGCAACTGCAAGGACATAACTAGAAAGCCTCCTCTCAAGGCATGGAGTCTAATATGTGTTGAGGAACATCTTCCTCATGTGGATCCTTCGTCTCCAAGCTATGAGCCATGTAAAATGAGTCACCTTCCAACTAGGCAACTCCTGTAAACTGTTCTCCACCTTTGGCCCCGACAAAGTAGGTGGGCTGAAAATCTGATCCTGGTAGACAAAATAGCCTACCCCACATTGTCCTCCTCTCCACTTAGGATAAGTGTAGAGTTTATGCTGATCCTGGGCTGAAATGATATTGCCCTCCAATGGCAAGATGGAGATTAGACCTCTAAGGATCTCTCCTCCAGCGTTATGAAACTTGTTGGCCCAAATCACCTCATATGTGATGAGTTGTAAGTCATCATCATATGGAATCATATTCCTCATATGACTCACCTCATAAGGAAAAAAATGAGTTTCTGTAGTGTCCATACCATCTCCCATGCTCCCTTTAGAACATGTAGTGCAAAGTGTGTGGGATTTGTTTCCCTCTAAGGACACATTCACCCAATGTGTCTCTCCTCCAATCATGCTCCCAAGAAAAGTTCTAGCAATATCAATCAAGGGAACCATACGGAGAATCATGCTAGCTGCCATGTGAAATAAAGGAGAAGGACAATGGTCTCTCAAATGTAGCCAACGTAGTTTTACTCTCCACTACCATGGAAAATAAAATGATGAGTGACCCCCCCACCATTTTCTTGCTGCCCCGGTCTCTTCACAAATCTGGAGAAGGTGAAGGATGTAATGTGCAATGTATGTATTTTCTCCATGAGAAATCTCCTCCCCATCTCCTCTTAGGGAGTGATAATCCATAATGGCCTTATGTAGACCATAAAATCTAGAAGGAAGGATATTCCTTCTTTGAGAAAATCCCTACACATATATGGTTAAGAGATGCATATATATAGACAAATCACTATGCAAATCAACAATACTCTTACCATATGTTTTTCTCATATAAGTGGAGTGGCTCATAGATGATTCTCCCCTCATCCTCAAAGGGAAAAGAGTTGATTGTGCTAACTCCTCCATCTCCTCATGATCCATGGAGTGTCTCCTCAAGTTCTTCAAGTGTTTCCTCCCACAAGAAGAAAATAAATGTGATGTGGCATTCATGGTTAGCCCATGGTTCCTCCTGAAATGTCCAACATGTAAAGTAAGGAGAATCATGCTCCCAAGGGGCATCCTCAATCTCAAGCCCACTCTCCAAATAAAGCTCCCCATGAACATAAACATATCAGAAATACATGGAAGCATAGTACAATAAGAACAATTTTCCAAATGACAACCGAAGAGTGAATCATAGTTCCTCCCATGGAACTAGCGCAGTGCATTCCTTGCTTGCATCAAATCAAACAAAAACAAGTGCTTTTCTAGCCACTTGTTTGTTGCCACAATCATTCTACAAGATGTGAACATGAAAGTACAAAAGTGTGTCAATGGTGCACACTGAAAATCATGCGGCTTTCCCCACAAACCACCAATGAGATAGCCAATCTCAATGCTAAAAATGGCTTCAAGTACATCATTATACAATATTCAAGAAGGAATAACCCTCCTTGGTACAATAGGCTGCTCATAAAAAGACAGGAAGTACAAAACATAAGGTGAAATTGTACATTCTCCATCGTGTACTCGAAGACTTGAGCTGAAATGGCTCAACTGAAAATGCTCCGTTACTCCCAATGAGTAGGAAGGTGGCTATGACATCCTATCCACCATCATCTAGGCTCTACATCTCTCCATATTCTGACGTATGTCCAGCTGGATGCCCTCCCAAATGAACTCCTCTACCAAGGCAAGATATGCATCAAAATGCATGGAAAAGAAGTCCTCATGTGTTGCATGCAACAACTTCTCCTTGAGACTAGAATCTCTAGTCAAGAAGACTCTGTCATGTGAATATATGACCATATCATCTACCATGTATCTGTCATCTCCATCAGGATCTTCAATAATCATGCATGCACCCAGATCCTTGGAGTACTCTACCAAGAGTTGAGACCTCCAATATGGATCAATCCTCCTAAGAGACAACGCTGGTGATCTGGCATGTGAAGCTCTCCTCTTGATGTTGTATGCTACTTTGACATCCCCCATGCCAAGTTTCTTCTCCAAACTCTTCACCCCTCCAAAATCCAAGAGCGGTGAATCCAAAGACAAAATGTCTCTCATCAATGATAGATTTGGTGGCCTCCCTGGTGGAATGCCTCTATGCAGTGAGACATAAATGTTAAGAGTGGACTGCACATATGGTTGGGAAACCTTGCCCTTGCTCTCATCGTGCAATACATTCTGCCTCCTCTTTGAACTAGCTCTCTGAAATAGAGAAGGGTGTGTGCCTCTCATCACATGATGTTGCTCTTCCTCCTTCTTCTAGATGCAATGATGCACAATCATGTTGCTCACTGATTATGCTTGGACCTCTATGTATGGGATCTTGGGGAATTCCTTGCAAAGCTGCAATAATCCCTCTAATTGGAGCAAGAGCTCCTCCTTCCTCTGCATGAGGTGCTAGATCAGCTCTAGAAATGACAGCACTATTGCCCTCAGCCTCCTCAACATGAGTGGGAAACCCTCCAATGATTAGATCCTCTTTTGGAAAAGGGATCTCTTTTCCTCCTTGTGCCAAAATACAAGATGAAGGTCTTGCCTCCAATAATGTATCATGCAAGATATCAACCTCCTTCATGGTTCTCTGAAGTGATTCTGAGTCTATGGTTTTCTTCATCAAATGCAAGGGTTTTGTTTGTTTGAATGTGTTTGTTTCCTCCACATGAGTTTCAGAATTCCTCCTACCAAATTTCTTCATCAAAGTTCTAATGAACATTGCATAGGAAGAGGTATTTGCATTTTTCAAAGTAAATGACTCAAATAACCACCATGCATAGACCTTACCTCCCAAGTGCAGCGCTTCTACTCTGATGGCTTCATCTTCGGAAATTAGATGCTGCTGCAAAAAGGTGTCTATATCTTCTATCTAAGCCCTAGCTGAACAAGTAGGGTAACCATAAAAGATAGATAGAAGAAATATATCCTCATTATGCTGCTTTATCCTCCTCACCATGATCTTTCAAAACTCCAGAAAAGTAATATGATCTCTAAACTTCTGAGTTTGAGATTCATACTCATGCAAGAAACCTCTAAGAGTTCCTCTCTTCGGTATTCCTCCTCCTTAATTTCCTCCTATGGAAAATCTGGCCATGTGAATGCGTTGTACCTTATAGGGTGTGGCTGCATGCTCACACTCCCGATAGGAAAATCTATAGTTTGACTCAGTTTCAAACTCTCTTGGAGATCCTATACATATCTCCCTTCTTATCTTCTCGATTTCTTCATGAATGCTCTGTACAAATTTTTGAAGAAGATTTATAAACTTATCTTCCTTCTCCTCTCCATATAATGGAGTCTTCATATTCTCTCTCTTTGATAGCATGATGGATGAGATCCACTGGCTGAGCCAGAGATCATGCTTTGATATACCACGTAGATCCAACCACTACACCAAAAGCTCGAATTGTTAGTGTGGGCGGCATCCCAGGGTGTTACGGGTGGGCCTAACCCCACCAGAGCATCTGAGGGCAGGGGCCCTTGCGCAACACCCCTCATTACACAGACCCATACATGTGGCTTTGGGCCCTACCCACACACAGGATATTACAACCCACCACACTCCGCGAGTCTCGACCTCGAGACCTTGGCTTTGATACCACTGTAATGTTCCAAATTAGGAAAAGGCCACAACAATGAGAATATATCAAGATATTTTGATGTTGGAGACCCAACAATATGTAAACACAATAATGGTGCAACAAAAACACTCAAATCATAGAAAAATGAGAGAAATCCATAGCTATATTATTAATAAATATCAGCAAAAAATGAATACAAGATCTTGAGGAAAATGATACTCAAGATAAGAAATGCTCAACCTCAAGAGACTAGTACATGAATCATGACAAACCCACTGTTACACAATGTATACCAAGCTATGAAATCACAATTTTATAGATAAATTACATGATAAATATGTCAAATACATGGGTAAATCAATATGTGGCCCAATACAACATTGGGAGTGAAGATATCAGCTCCCAAATACTACCTCATGTCAATCCTGGAAGGATTGGCAATAAAATACAAAAAATGCAAAATGCTGGAGTTGTTGGGTAGCTGCAGCAACTAAGAAATAGAACTATATGGATATGGCTATATATGATGCCCAATATGAATATGCCTCCTCCAATGGATCTTTAGAATGAAAGGCTGATCCCTTCACCAAAGATCTCACCCTCCAGTAATCTGCAAGAGCCCCACTGCAAATGCTCCTCTAAAATAATGCAGTCACTGGATGGAATTGAAATATAGGGCTAGGGAATGGGTTGGCCTTGATGCCAAAGTCTACAATATGTGCTAAAACCTTCCTCACTAGATTCCCAAAGGAATGGAGACTCCCTCCTCTGAAAATCAGCTCCAAAAATGGTGCTGAGGTCCTCCACTTCAACACCCTACAATACAGGATTATGTTGTTGCAGCAATAACACTGTCTTGGAGGAGGAATATTTGGCCTTGAGCCAATAAATGTGGATAATGAAGAACAATCCCTCAAGAGGCCTCTCAAGAAGGAGAAGGAATCCTAAATAGGAATTCCCCCAGCAATTCTGGCTATATAGCAGAGAATGCACAATTGTCTGAATAGACAATGAGATGAATAATACAAGCATGAGAAACAATAGTTTCCTTGTCCTCCTTTTAAAAAGTGAAAGACCTTCTCCATGGGTCCCACTCCTTTTAGGGTTTCCTCCACCAAATAACCCTCTTCCCATTCATACTGCACTGTCTCTCTAAGTGTGCTTCACCTCTTGGCCCAACGTTGTTGACTTGGTCAAACTTGACCTTGTCCACTTGCAAATAACCCTGTTCACACATGAGTGTGTGAAAACCAGCTCCAATGATAATCCCCTTTCATAATATGAGGGATTTTATTGAGATTATCACTATGCATGGGACTCATTACCCATTTATTCTCCTCCTAGGTGAAATCAACAAAATTAACATTCCAAATTATTGTTGGAGAATTTTGGAACATTACAAATTGATGAGGGGGCATCCATGTGTATTATGTCGTTAAATTGTTGGAAAAGTATTGGTTCTCCAACGATTAACCAATCTCCGACAATCCTAAAAGCTTTTGATGGAAGAGTGGTTGAAGGTAAAACCGTTAATCTAGATGTGGAAGTAGTTGATGCCCCTTTGGATTACAACCTTCTTCTTGGTCGAAGTTGGTCTTATGCTATGACTGTTGTCATGTCTTCCGTATTTTGGTTAATCATGTTTCATCATAAAGGAGATATTGAGAAAATTGACCAACTATCATATTATTCGTCTGATCCAGCCTCTACATATAGCATTCAACATGTTGGAAAATCGACTATTCCTTATGAAGATGTTGGAGTAGGTTTAGTAAAAGATTCTATTTTGATGTGAACCTTTTCTATTCCTCCACCTAATGTACCACATACCATTTATAATATCAATATGATTTAATCAAGCACTATTTCATTTGATGATCCTTGGATAGTGCCTTTAGAGTCAGAAATGGATTCTTTCAATGGAAAGATGCCTTTGATTCCTTTTGAGATAGCATATATAGTGGTACAATCATTTTCTAACACACCTTCATCTAATCCTGATCCAATGAATGTGGTCATTGAAGAATCTTTTTCACTATCAAGATCAGCCTTGAAATGTATTTCTGATCCTTTTCAACAAGTGTTTTCTACTGATGAAAGTATTCGTGAAATTATGTCTATGGATGAATCACCATGGGATGATCTGCACCATAAATCTTCATTTGTACCTGAACTTGGTAGATTTGAAAATAATTTTTTGTCAATTTTTACAATTGATTATGTCAAGGAACCACAAAATTCAATCATGATTATAAATTCAGATTTTGAGATTAATTTGGGAAACATTTCTACAAATGTTCCTATTGACATATCAGTTAAACCTGGAGTTGTTGAAAACATTCATATAGGAGATTCTTGTACGATTGATGAAATTAATATATATAAAGCCCTATTTCAAGAATTCCCGATATATTTGCCTGGTCCTACGAAGAAATGCCAGGAATTGATCCAAAAATTGTCGTTCATGAAATAAAGACATACCAGGATGAAAAGCCTATTAGACAACGTTTACGTCCAATACATCCAAGGAAAGCTGCTGCTATCAAAGTTGAATTTGAGAAATTACTAAGAGCAGGATTTATTTATCCAATCCCACTAATAGATTGGGTATCTAATATAGTTCCTGTTACCAAGAAACAAGGGACTATATTGGTATGTGTCGATTATAAGGACATTAATAAAGCCTGTCCAAAAGACAATTATCCTATCCCTTATATTGACCAAATCATTGATGATTGTGCCAGAAATGAGATGTTTTCATTCATGGATGGATTTTCCGGATATAATCAAAGAAACATACTCCTTGCTGATAAACCAAAAACAGTGTTCATTTGTCCTTGGGGAACATTTTCTTACTGTAAATTACCTTTCAGATTAAAGAATGTCGATGCAAATTTTGAAAGGGCAATGTCTTATGCTTTTCATGACATTAAGCATATTGTGCAGCCTTATCTGGACGATTTACCTGCTTACTCATTACACAGGGAAGATCATCGTACTCATCTAAGAGAATTTTTAATGAGATGTAGGCATTACAATATTTGTTTGAATCCACACAAGTGTGCTTTTTGTGTGCAATCTGGAAGATTATTGGGATTTTTTGTCTCCAAAGCTGGCACTCATGTCGATCCCTTGAAGATTGAGACCATCATAAATCTACCTCCTCCTTCCACACTTCGCCAACTCTAAATTTTGCAAGGGAAAGAAAACTTTCTACGTAGATTTATCCTGAACTATGTTGAGTTAACAAAAGGTTTTGCCAGGTTGTTGAAACATAATGTTCCTTTTATTTTGGATGAGATTGTTGATTGATCTTTTGATGCTCTAAAACACGCGTTAACCCATGCACCGTTATTACATCCACCCAATTACAACCAGGATTACTTTTTATACCTAGCAACCTCTAATTCCACCATTGGAATGGTTTTAACTCAAGAAGATGAATTTTATAATGAACATGTGATTTATTATCTAAGTAGGAATTTGAATCCAACCGAAGTTAAATATTCACATGTGGAGAAATTGGCCTTGGCAGCTGTTCAAGCTGTCCAAATATTTCGTCATTACATATTGTTACGCAAGACAACGGTAATTTTTAATTGCAACCCAATGATGTATATTTTGAAAAACAATTACTTGGGGGAAAATAATCTAAATGGATTTTTATCCTACAATAGTTTGATTTGGAATTTGAAAAATCTAAATCAAAGAAATCGATGGTGTTTGCAGAACCTATGTGTGACTTTCCCAATACTAAGACAAAAACTGTGGTAGAGAATCCCATTGCAGATGAATCTCTGTTTCTTATCAGTACATTAGATTCGTGGTATGGAGATATCATCATTTATCTTCAAACCCAAAATTTTCAGCCAGAGCTTTCACGTTAAAATCGAAAAAAGATCCGTTACCAATCTCAAAAATACAATAGTGTTGGGGACACTCTTTATTGTTGTGGTGCGGATTCTGTTTTTCGGTGTTGCATAACTCATGAGGAGGCTGAAAGGGTTCTAAATTACTACCACTCTGGAGCATGCGGTGGTCATATGTCTGGGTACGCCACAGCCTAAAAGATATTGCACACTAGCTATTTTTGGCCCTCATTATTCAAAGATTACATTCTTGCGGTCCAAAAATGCCACAACTGTCAAATTTTTGATCGAAAGATGTGTGCACCACCAGCTCCTCTTCACCCCATAATTTTTGTCGGTCCCTTTGTGAAATGTGTTACACTGAAATTTTTCACCATGACATTTTAGTACTCCCTTAGAAGTCTAAAACATCAAAGTTCCTAAATTCAAGCCTTGAAATTGAGAGAAAAGCTCATAAAAGTCTTAAAAACACTTGTATCACACTTTCTCTTAGTATTTCCTGCGGTACCGCACCTTTTGGCTATAAATAATGCAGAGCCAAACGCACTGTTTTCTTATTAAAGGTGCAGACCCCTGTAAAAGGTAAAAAGGTGCAAGTAAAATCTAGAAGCTCAGTTTGAGTCATTTTTGGAAGCTTCTAGAAACATTCCTACGGTGGAAAGTCTGCTCTTTTCAGGTTCATGTATCCCATCCATTAAGGAGCTAACCCCTTGATGTAAGGAACTAATCCCTTTGAAGGAGGATTCTATCCCTTCTTGTTTGGAGCTGCAACTTCCTCTCTTTCACTATAAAAAGAGGCATAGGGCAGCCTCAAAGGGTTACAATGGAGACTTTGACAATTGATGAGTTGAAGTTTTAGTATTGTTGGAGGCGAAGTGCTGTTGAAACTTATACCCTTTTAGCTGAGATTTCATGTGGGAAGGATTACATACCTATATGTATCTCGGTTGGAAGAGTGCAAGGCTGATTTGAGTAAAGGCAACACCTATTCCGGACCCCAGGAAGACCTGTACAACATCAAGGCGAACATAGTTGTAAGGCTCTTCTTTATTTAAGTTAATACAAATAAATCCGTTTTTCTCAATAAGTTGTCAATTGATTGATTTATTTTATGGATTCCTTGATCACCATAATGGATATGATTTATGAATATATGCTATGCAAGTGCTATTTGATGTTTGTTTTTTTGTGATTGCAGATATTCGAAGGCAACTCTTTCGGGTGACTGAAGGACTACTACTACAAACAAGCATTGGATCAAAGGTAAGATCGTTAAACCTTTATAGCATTTAATTATGAGTTGCAATATATCTAGAGAAAGATAGTTTTGTTTGTCCATTTGTTGCTATTTGTCCGTAGGACGCTTGGAAGGTCTGTCTTGTCCACAAGAATGACTTATCCGTCCAACAAATTGGTGACTCCACTGGGGAATGATTGGATTTTTGGTTTTCCTTTTGTTTTGACTTGAGAAAACGATTTTTCTGGTTCTTGATTGATGTATACTGGTTTGGGTGGCTTAGTTTAATTTTTCTGTACTTTGAAAAGTTTTGAAAACTTTTGTTTTCTTGATTTTTTCTGATCTCCGCACTTTTCATTCACGTACAGTGTGGTCATCTCCGCAATTTTCTTGAGTAACCAGTGCGGCACCGCACCCGTTTACTCTGGAGCCTGCGGACCCTGGGAAAATTTTATGAAAACTTAAAATTTCCTTTTCAGGCTTAGTCTAGATTTAATTTAGGATTCTTAGCATCTACCCAAATCTGTATTTTTTCTGTCAAAAAGCCTTGATTATGAGTTTCTTTCAACATATTTTTCATCTCATCAATCTCCGTTAAGTTAATTGGGTGTTTTGAGTCTCTTTTTTGAGAAATTCTTAATTTGATTTCCTTTGGTCATTACTTGGAGGTTTGTCTCATTCTTTTCACAATTTTGCATTTTTTTGCTTTTGTTTTTACAAAAAAAATTCCCCTCATTCACTGAGGGGGGGGGGGGCTAAATTGTGTATGAGTGTTAATCGCCTTTGAGTGTTTTTATTTTTTGATCTTCGGAACTCTCACCAAATTTTCTTTACTTATACTTGATTGGTTCTTAGATTACATTAGAATCATCTTGTGTTTGAGAATTCTCTTGCATAGATCAAATTTTCATAACTAGAATTCTCATTTTCAGAATATGAATGAAAAATGTGCATAGATTACATTTGCATACTTTTCAAGTGAATTGTGCATAGATTACAATTGCATAGTTCACATTCTGAAAAATCAATCGTAGATTTAGATTAGTTTTCTTTAATTTGAATTTACATGTTTTTATGCTTGTTTTAAAAACAAAAAAATAAAAAAATAAAAATATGGAATTGATTAGCACTAGTTTTTCTTGATGAAATTAGTGCATTAGAGAAGTTGTTATATTTTCTCTTATTGATCAATTTTTTGCATTGTTGGAAGTGAATGGAAACTCTCTCCCTAATTTAGTTAAGATTCATCGAATTGAAAAGATTACATTATCATATTCGATTGTATTCAGTTTTGGGTCGGGTCATAACACCATTGGTTTCATATCCATTTACCATTTGAGTAATAACAGCCTAAATAACACATCGCTTAATAAAATTCATCTAGTAATTTTTACATTTTTAGGGCTCTTTCCACCAACATATCTTAGGCTAGTATCTTGGAATAGGTTTTATTTAACTCTCCAAGACAGTAAAACAAACAAGTAGTCGATCTTGCAGTAGGGAAAATTCCAATAGTAGCATGTATGCTCTAGGAAGCTCCTCCTAAAGGAGTCAAGCACGAGATCATATCCAAACCAGTGAGGTAATCAATCCTTCCTCATTGGGAACGATAGAAGATATAAACGTATTAACAACGGTAAACCTCGGATAGACCATTGTCGAGGAGCCTGGGGTCACTTGTCGGTATACCTTGGATTATGTCAAGGAGCCTTCAAGGGGATTGAGCTTTGTTACTCTGCCCTTGCATGTCTATCAGATCATAGACTTTTCCCCCAGGTATATTTGTTCCTATTGGTAGCCTTAGTGGACATAAACTATAGGATTCTTTTCAAAGGTGACGGTGGAGGGAAGATCCCACTGTACCTGGAGCAGACGTCGGCTAGACTCACTTGGACTCTCCGGAGGGTTATCTTCACTCAAGATGGCATAGTGGAGAAACTTGCACCGGTCTGTTTCATTAAGCAGTTTGTCGGGGTAATTGTTCCAATCGCCATTTCTCCATTAAAATTCTACGATGTTGGATTTCATCACCAACTAGTGTTTTTAGTGCAGGAATCTACTATTTGTGTGTGGTTTGACTCCTAGATTTGATAGCGCATGTTCATTTGTTTGTTTTTACTTTTAGAGACCATAGGTGTGAATTCTGAATTTTAATTTTTTAGGTGTGAATTATGAATTGTTAATTTTAGTTTTAAAATTGTTAACAAAATTCACTAAAGTTGAATATAATGGCATGAACTGTTCCGGAATTTACCAACCAAGGAATCCCTCTTAATGAGAATCCTAGTACTTTTCCTTTCTTTGTAAATGTTGGTCCTCCTTATATGGCTACATTGTCATTACCTGGATTTACAATAGGTTTACCGATATGGTTATTTTCAACTTCGTTGGCCCCGAATACTCCAATTATTCCACCTCAACCGGATGCTTCACCTCAACAGAGTTCATCATCTCAACATCACCAACTTCATGTTGACCCTTTACCTTCTTCGCCCAATATTTCTTCCTCCATTTCTTCCTCTTTGCTTGGTAAAAGCCTTGACGTTAGTAACCAGGTGGCTAAGAAGAAGAAGAAAGGGAAGAAGAAGAAAGGGAAGAAGAAGAAGAAGAAGAAGCAAAATAAGAAAGAAGTCAACCAAACAACCATGGCTGTAAATGTTAGTAATTTTGTAGAAACCTCCAACATGCATCGTAAACCCAAATTCCCTTGCAAGCTTTGTAAGGGTGACCCCTTCCTTATCAATTGTCCCGGTATTCCAAAGGTCTTGGAAGTATGGTCAAAAAAATATTATCAACTTACCATTGATCCATCAACCAGTGATAGTCAGGTTCCCGGGAAAAAGGGTAAAGTTAGGTTTCCTTATAGGTTATGCAAAGGGAGTCATAAAACTCACATTTTCCCTCACATGGATGAAGCCTCAAAATTGTTGGAAAACCTTACTGTTCCACAGCAAGAACTTCCAACTGGTTATCGTCAACTTTCTCCCAACCTACTTTCAACTGACGGAGGGATTGATCTAATTCCAAATACATTCAATCCCACTCTTCCACTGGAGAGTGAAACTCCTATCACTCATGTTGATGATCCTCTAGTTGATCAAGTGGTCGATTCGATTTCACATTCAGTTGATCCCACTCTCCTTGAAGAGAGTGAACTTCATACCTCTCAGGTTCTTCTTGTTACATCAGATTCTTCTACGCCGGGGGGAATTTCACCTGTTTCTACAGAACCCCCTCCAAGTACAGAGGTCTTTTCCTTTGATTGGAATAGATTGACAGAACCTCGTCTTCCTTCCTCCATCCCATTCCAAATCATTGTGAAGGCTGGTGGTATGAACACACACCGCACACATGTAGATGAAGGTGCTTCTGTTAGTATTTTATCCTCAATTTCTTGAAAAGATTTGGGTTCCCCTCAACTTGTGCCTGTTATGCAGAATCTGAAAGCTTTTAACAGAACCATTAGTGAACCTTTAGGGATCCTTCCTAAGTTTTCTATTACTTTGGAAGGTAAAAATGTTTGTATTGAACTTATGGTAGTTCAAGGCCCCTTTGATTTCAATTTACTCCTTGGGCGAGACTATGTATATGCAATGAAAGCTGTCGTATCGACACTCTTTTGCGTGATGTCTTTCCCTCACAATGGAAATATTGTGACTGTAGACTAGATTTCATTCCCTAGTTTTGATTCGACTACCAATAATCCGACACCCCTAAATGTTCCTAATACTAAAGTGGTATCTACCCTGCCACGGGTTAATTATGTGGCAACCAGTCCCATGTTTTCAGTTACCGATGCAAGCGAGCCTCTCACTGTTTTCTCAACTTCCTTTGATTTAGATCCGGTAATTGACATGGAAAACTCTATGGGATTATTTGAACGTGATGTTCTTATCCCTTTTGAGTCCCTTGACATGTGTTCCTTTCAGAGAATTGTTCTTCCATCTGATGAAGACCTCTTGGAATCCATGATCAAGGTGTGTCCATTGACATGTGTTTCTTCCAGTTGGAAGCCATGATCAAGTCACTGTGAGGATAGTTTATTTTACTATGTCAACCTCGTTAAAAAATGAAACATGTAGGTGAGGATAGTTCCTTTTACTGTGTCAACCTCATTAAAAAATGAATCAGTTAGTCGAGAGCATAGTTCCTTATCTTGTGTCAAGCTCGTTAAAAAAAATGAAACAAGCTTCCATGAAGATAGTTCTTTTTCCTGTGTCAACCTCGTTAAAAAATGAAACATATGCTCAAGAGGAAAGTTACTTTTAATGTGTCAACCTTGTTAAAAAATGAATCAGTGAGTCATGAGGAAATTTCCTTTTACTGTGTCAACCTCGTTAAAAAATGAATCAGTGAGTCATGAGGAAAGTTCCTTTTACTATGTCAACCTCGTTAAAAAATGAATCTGTGAGTCATGAGGAAAGTTCCTTTTACTGTGTCAACCTCATTAAAAAATGAATCAGTGAGTCAGAGGATACTTCCTGTTACTGAGTCAACCTCGTTAAAAAATGAATCAGGTATGAGGACAATTCTTTTCGTGTGTCAACCTCATTAAAAAATGAATCAGTAGGTAGATTGTAGAGAGTAGATTGATAGATTAGAAATAAGTAGTTTATGAGGATGGTTCCTGTTACTGAGTCAACCTCGTAAAAAAATGAATCAGGTAAGAGGAAATTTCCTTTTATTGTGTCAAACTCGTTAAAAAATGAATCAGTGGGCCATGAGGACATTTCTTTTCCTGTGTCAACCTCATTAAAAAATGAATCAATAAGTTATATAGGTAGATTGTAGAGAGTATATTTGAGGATAGTTCTTTTACTGTGTCAACCTCGTTAAAAAATGAAACACGTTGCCATGAGAATAGTTATTTTCCTATGTCAAGCTCATTAAAAAATGAAACAAATCCTCTCCTAGTCAATTCGAGTCTTTCATCTGATCTTGTAAATGAACCTTCATTCCATCCAGCTTTTAGTAACCAGTATTCTACTTAGTTGAATGAAATGAAGCTTGGGGGGCATGCGCTCTAGCAAGTTACGCTTGTGGGGCATTCAAACTTATCTCAAGCAAAGTTTTCCTACGTTTCAAGCTTATATACAAATGAAACCACTCTGAAGCATAGTTTTTCTCTGTTTCAAGCTTTTGTAAAAATGAAACCTATCTTGAGTCGATTTCGGTTATTATTTTCAAGACTCGTTAAACTCATGAAAATCCCCATATTCTTTTTCTATCTTTAATTCTAGTAAAACACATGAAAATTCCGAGTTCTTTTCATCTTTTCCTGCTCGTAAATTAAATTGAAAGTTGACCATATGAGTACATTTTTATCACTTTTTCGAACTCATTATAATTTACAGAAAAATCGAAACTATTGAGTATACTTTTATCACTTTTTCGGACTCTTGAAAATTACGAAAAAGAGAAACCTTGGAGTTCTCTTTTAAGCCCTTTTCAGACTATCTAAAAATGAAAAGATTGCCGAGTACTTGACTATTCGAACTCGTTAAAGGAAATGAACGGTCATCCCTTCAGTATAAGTTTACCCCTTTTCCGGACTGAAATGGACTATTTACGAAAAAGGTATACGTTGACTAATCATGGTCAATAGAGTTCTCTCTTACATTATTTTATCCTTTTTCGGGCCTGAGAGACTAAATTTATGAAAAAGTACACCCATGGTGTTTTCTTAATTTTTTTCTTCTGAATCCCTAAAAATTAAAAACACCGAGTTTCTCCTATACTGGACTCGTTAAAATTTAACAGTAAAGGAACTGTAAATTTCGAACAGGAATAGACCACTCCTTCTTAGGGTCTGATTTTAAACTAAGTTGGACTCATCCGAAGGATGAGCTTATAAACAAGCAAATGTTATCCTCCTCAAGCTTGTCAAAAATAAAGAGGTACTTGCCAGAAATGGTGGGGGAAAAGAGAGAAAAATAGATTCATTTGTTATACTTTGATTTGTAAAAGCATTACACCACTCTAGAACACGACACTCTTTGTCGCACTTCCACCTGGGTTGGGAAATCCTTTGCCTATCAGTTAATCAAACCACATTGAAAGTCTTCAGCCAGTTTCTGGGTATTAGCTTAGGGTAACTATTACCAAACCATTTGCTGTGTCGTTATGTGTTCAAGAGGACAGTCAAACAAACCATTCATCTGCAAAAAATTGTCTCCATTCGCGTTGACCATCCTTGAGTCAGTCCTTGCAAAAAATTTCTTCAAAAATTGATCTATGGTTTCGTGTCGTCAGCTTGATTATGACAGATCACTTTCTATCGACGACAGCTCATCATCTATAAAGTTGATCTAGAATCCGCCAGTACCTTGGAATATGCATGCCTTAATGGCAAGTTTCTCGCCTTCGACGACAGGTTGCATCATTGACCTTTGATTCCACGAAATGTTCGACTTCATATCACTTATTCACATTTCATGGATTGTATTGAGTACTTTGAGAGCCATTGTCATTATTGGTGGTTTCTATGACACTTGTTAACAGTTCACATTATTGATTGGTAATCAAGTGGTTTCTACCATGTTCGACTTCAACACATTTAATCGCATGAACAGAATCGTACTAGTTCGGGAAGAAGAAATCAAGACCCTAGATCTAGTTTCCACCATCCAGGCTGCAAGGAGTTTTATTATTCATTATGCAGTAGACTATTCATTACAGATGGCTACGCCCATGCTGTGTCTACAATATTGATGTAATATTAAAATCATTTCTGTATTAGAACAAGTTTAGTTATTTTTGATCTGAGTATGGGAATGCCTACCTTAGTGATGATATATATATATGATTTGCATTGAATGTTTTTACAAGGTTCCAGTTGGGGTGTCCACAGGCTAATCCTTGAAATGATAAAGCACATCACTCTTCGAATGCTCTCAGACTTCGCACTTTAGGGGGCAATTTGTTACACTGAAATTTGTCACCATGACATTTTAGTACTCCCTTAGAAGTCTACAATATCAAAGTTCCTAAATTCAAGCCTTGAAATTGAGATAAAATCTCATAAAAGTCTTAAAAACACTTGTACCGCACTTTCTCTTAGTATTGCCTACGGTACCGCACCTTTTGGCTATAAATCCTGCGGAGCCAAACACACTGTTTGTTTATTAAAGGTGCGAACCCCTGTAAAAGGTAAAAAAGGCGCAAGTAAAATCTAGAAGCTCAGTTTGAGTCATTTTTGGAAGCTTCTAGAAACATTCGTGTGGTGGAAAGTCTTCTCTTTTCAGGTTCATGTATCCCATCCATTAAGAGCTAACCCCTTGATGTAAGGAAATAATGCCTTTGAAGGAGGATTCTATCCCTTCTTGTTTGGAGCTATAACTTCCTCTCTTTCACTATAAAAAGAGGCATAGGGCAACCTCAAAGGGTTACAATGGAGACTTTGACAATTGATGAGTTGAAGTTTTAGTATTGTTGGAGGCGAAGTGCTGTTGAAACTTAGACCCTTTTAGCTGAGATTTCATGTGGGAAGGATTACATACCTATATGTATCTCGGTTGGAAGAGTGCAAGGCTGATCTGAGAAAAGGAAACACCTATTTCGGACCCCAGGAAGACTTGTACAACATCAAGGTGGACACGGTTGTAAGGCTCTTCTTTATTTAAGTTAATACAAATAAATTCATTTTTCTCAATAAGTTGTCAATTGATTGATTTATTTTATGGATTCCTTGATCACCATAATGGATATGATTTATGAATATATGTTATGCAGGTGTTATTTGATGTTTTTTTGTTTGTGATTGCAGATCTTCGAAGGCAACTCTTTCGGGCAACTGAAGGACTACTACTACAAACAAGCGTTGGATCAAAGGTAAGATCGTTAAACCTTTATAGCATTTAATTATGAATTGCAATATATCTAGAGAAAGATAGTGTTTTTTGTCCATTTGTTGCTAGCTGTCTGTAGGACACTTGGGAGGTCTGTCTTGTCTGCAAGAACAACTTATCCGTCCAACAAAATGGGGCATCGATTTCATTACATGTAACCCTCACTTGGCCGGGGGGCATGGGTATATTATTCTCACAGTAGATTACTTTACCAAATGGGCCGAGGCAATGCCGACATTCGCAGCCGATGGCAAGACTACAACTATGTTCGTATTCAATCATGTGATTGCTCGTTTCGGTGTACCCCAAGCTATTATCACTGACTATGGGAGTCATTTTCGAAATATAATGATGACTGAACTGTCTGATCAACTTGGCCTGCGCCATGATAATTCTACTCCATATTACCCGTAGGATAATGGTTAGGTTGAAGCCGTTAATAAAGTTTTAACCACCATGATCAAACAGATTATCGGAACTCACAAATCGAATTGGCATACCATGCTTTTTTCAGCATTATGGGCATACTGAACCTCATCAAAAACTGTGACAGGGTTCACTCCTTTTCAACTAGTTTATGGTTTAGAAGCTGTTTTACCCATTGAATGAGAAATATCGTCACTCCAATTAGCCATAGAGTTACTACCAGCTACCTATGAAGAGGAAAAAATCTTTTTTTACTTAGCACAATTAGATGAGACTCGATGCACTTTTGCATTAGCAGTCGAACCTCATAAAAAACATGTTAAAGCTCAGTATGATTGAAGTGTTACACCTCGTGTTTTTTCAGAAGGTGACCTAGTCTTAGTATATGATCAAGCTAACGATAAGCTAGGAGCTGGGAAATTTGAACCAATGTGGCATGGTCCTTACATTGTCAAGCGAGTGCTTGCAAAAGGGGCCTATGAATTGACAGATTATGACAGGGTCTCTTTAGATAAAACCAAAAATGGTGTTTATCTGAAGACATATTATGCTTGATTCTTGAGTGGAGATCTTACTTGTATATTAGTTATTTTCCTAGTTAGTGTGCCTTAGATTACAAAAGTGTGCCTAGTTTTTACTACTATCACTACTTATCTTGATTACTCATGATATTGCAGATGTCGATGTCCCTTCAAACATACATTGGTTTTGCCAATGGTGCCTGTCATAGTACACGGAATATTTCTTCCGCAGCTTGGGTTATCTATTCACCCACTGATGAGTTAGTTTATATGCATGGGGTAAGCCTTTGTCAAACAACGAATCATGTTCCAGAATATAGCGCAGTGATTGAGTTATTATCTGATGCCATTTCATTTGGTATTCGACGTTTGATTATAAGGTTAGATTCATAACTCATTGTATTACATTTAAACATGGTATACCCAATTAAAAATCTAGTGTTATTAAGATTACTTTTGAAGGTTCGTTTATTGGAAAGACAATTTTATTATATCGAATATCAACACATTTCAAGAAATGTAAACACATTAACTGATGCATTAGCTAATTGTGTTTTAAATAGACATTTTTAACGTTAAAAAGTAAACCAAAACAACATTCAATACATGTGAACAAGATAGTCAGAGAAAGTAGTAATATCATAGATAAAAGTTTGTGTTTTTAAAAATATTACATCGTCCGCGATCATAGGTTTAAAACACCTTATGATCCGAAAGATAGTGATACAAAAAACAAAATACAATATTCCACGAAGATCATCCATTATCCATGGTGATGATCATGGTAGTAAACTATCGCTCGCGCCACCTTGAGCTGGAATCTCCTGAACTGGCTTGGAACACCAGTAACATGTCTTTGGAGACGAAGAGGAATGTCATCCATCGACGTCTCTGGGATATCTATAGTCAACCTCTCTAGGTTGTGCTCCATGTCATTAAGGATTTCTACTGCCTTATTTTGTGGCTGTGCAACAGGCTCTGTTTTTCGTCTTTCAAAATGGCGGAGTGTAGTAGGCCTTCATGGACTAACATCTGCATTTGAAATTTTGTCATCAGTATTGGACGATTGAAAAAAATAATAAAAAATTATAGTTAAAACAGATCAAAATGATTCATTTACCTGATTCATCCCATTATGCCCCTGGAGGTAAGGACATCTCGGGATCACCTTGGAAATATATACCCGCATACGAAAAATCTTTAATGGTGAAGATTTGGTTCTGTAGCCAATGAAAATATGCCGGAGTGAATCGAACTACCGCACAACCATCGCCACCATGGCAGGCCATCAGTGCAACCCAGCGTACCATACGAGGCTCTCTAAGTTCACCATGATCAACAGAGATAAGTTGAGGGCCGAGGAATGGAATCCTCTCCAAATCAAAAGAAACCAAGATGGCACCATACCCAAAGTTTTTCAACTTTGAGTTTTTTGCTCTGGACAATTGGCCTTTCATATTGGCCAATACCCCTTCACACCAATTGAAAATGGTTCCTCTGAAACATTAGATTTCTGTTTGCATCTGAGACTTGGTAGCCACATGTGGAGCCGTGCTCCCACACAACCTGGTTACTGTGAACACAATCACTTTAAGATAAAGACATAGGATAGTCTTTATATCTATATGGTTATCTTTGGGATCAGCTTCTTCACTGCAAAACTCTTGTTTATAGCTAGCAATAGGCAGGCCACCTTGCCTAGCTCCAAACAAAGAGATATGTTCCCCTCTTTTGGATAAACCAATGAGAAAGTAAATATCTTCCAGCTCAAGTTCTAGCCGGTGATCGCCAATGATAAAACATTGTTCTTGGACATCCCATTTATTCACCAACCATGTCATTAGTTCCACTTGTGCCCTCATGCCCTGAATTTCCCTGAATTTATACAATCCACAATCTCTCAACACACACATTGTGTGTAGATCATTTATAGGTGCCTCTTCTACACCTTCATGTTCACGTTCTCTCCATTCTAGCATTGTGAAATAGTCTACAAATTGACGCATTTGAAGATTAGAAACTTTTAGAATGGAAATTTTAAGCATTTTTTAGAGAATTTAACAATTTTCCTTTTTACATGGTGCCTTCGAAATTTTCATGCAGAGACATTACGGGCATCCACATGCGCTCTTCATAAAAACCGCGGTAGCCTAATAATTTTCCTTTAGGAAAATTATCGGGTTTCGCAGGTAACACATGTATGACCCGCAGACCCCTGAGGGTGGAATTTTGAGCATATTTTCTCCTCAAAAAAATATTTTAAAGCCTAAAAAGATAATTTAATTGGATGAAAATGAAGAGAAGAGTGTTGTGGATTACCTGGTTCTGACGATTTTCAATTTGAGCAGTCAATTCTTCCGTTATCAACTCCAGAACATTTTCTACCAAAAGCTCTCAAATTACAACTCTGAAGACAAAAGGTGAAAATGACTTTGTTAAACTACTTTTTATAATATTTTTTGAATGAATAAAATATTATTTTATTTATTTTACACTTTAAAAAGTAAATTTTCAAATGTTTTTACTTATTGGAAACATGTATGTTTAATATTTTGAGTTTTTGTGTAGAATACAGATTTTTCCCGGTGAAAGAATTATTTTGATGATGAGTACACTTTTATCACTTTTTTGAGCTCTTGAAAATTACGAAAAAGTGGAACCCTGGAGTTCTCTTTTAAGCGCTTTTCAGACTCTCTAAACATCAAAAGATCGTCGAGTACTTGACAATTTTGAACTCGTTAAAGGAAATGAACAGTCGTCCCTTCAGTATAAGATTACCCCTTTTCCGGACTGAAATGGACTATTTACGAAAAAGGTATACATTGACTAATCGTGGTCAATAGAGTTCTCTCTTGTATTATTTTATCCTTTTTCGGGCTTGAGAGACTAAATTTATGAAAAAGTACAACGACATAGTTTTCTTAAGTTCTTCTTCCGACTCCCTAAAATTGAAAAACACCAAGTTTCTCCTATACTGGACTCATTAAAATTTAACAGTAAAGGACCTGTCGATTACAAACAGGAATGAACCACTCCTTCGTAGGGTTTGATTTTAATACTAAGTTGGACTCATCCGAAGGATGAAATTATACAAACAAGAAAATGTTATCCTACTCAATCTTGTCAAAAATAAATAGGTACTTGCCATAAATGGTGGGGGGAAAAGAGAGAAAATGAATCCAGTTGTCATAATTTTTTTTGAAAAGCATTATACCACTCTTGAACACAACACTTTTTGTTACACTCATACCTGGGTTGGGAAAATCCTTTGTCTAAAATTTAATCAAACCACATTGAAATTCTTCAGCCAGTTTCTGGGTATTAGCTTTAGGTCAATTGTCACCAAACCATCTGCAGTGTTGTTATGCGTTCAAGAGAACAGTTTAAATAAACCATTCATTGCAAACATTTGTCTCCATTTGCATTGACCATCACTGAGTCAGTCCTTGAAAATATTTCTTCAAAACTTGATCTAATGGTTTCGTGTTGTAGGCATTCTTATGACGGGTCGCTTTCTATTGAAGACAACTCATTATATAGAAAGTTGATCTAGAATCTTATCAGTACATTGGGATATTCATGCCCGAATGGCAGGTTTCTAGCCTTCGATGACAGGTTGCATCATTGACGTTTGATCGAATGACTCTGTGAAGTGTTCGACTGCAAATAATTCATTCACACTTCGTGGATTGTACTGAGTACTTTGAGAGCCATTGTCATTATTGGTGGTTTCTCTCACACTTGTTAACAGTTCACATCATTGACTGGTAATCAAGTGGTTTCTACCATGTTCGAATTCAACACAATCAATTGCATGGATAGAATCGTACTAGTTCGGGAAGCGGAAATCAAGACCCTGGATCTAGTTTCCATCATCCAGGCTACAAGGAGTTTTATTATTCATGATACAACAGACTAATTATGACATATGGCTATGCCCATACTGTGTCTAATATTGATGTAATTTTAAAATCCTTTATGTACCAGAACATGTAGTTAGTTTTGATCTAAGTATTGGAATGCCTACCGCAGCGATGATATACATATATATTTTTGCATTGAATGTTTTTACAGGTTTCAACCGATATGTCCGCAATCCAATCCTCAGAAAGATAAAGCACTTCACTCTTCAAAACTACCTCAGACTTCGCACTTTAGGGGGAAATATGTTACACGTTATTTTGTCACCATGAAATTTACCTATCTATATGGGTTCATCATCACCTATATTATGCTTCCTTAGAAGTCAAAAACCTCAAAGTTCCTAAACCAAGTCTTCGAATTGGAGAAAAGCTCATTTAAAACCCTAAAATCCCAACTCTGCACTTTTCCTTGTCCTTACCTGCAGACCCGCAACTTTTTTCTCTATAATCTGCGACACATCCCGCACGTTCTGCTTATTAAACCTGTGGACCCCCGTAAAAGGTAAAATAAAATAAAAAGTAAGTTCTAGAAGCCCAGCTAGTCGAATATTCTCCCAGCTTGAGGCTTCTAGAAGCGTAATCCGGTCGAGATTCATCCCTTCATTCATGGACTTCTATCCTTTCATTAATGGAGTTTATCCCCTAGTATTTGGAGCTCAAATCCATTCATAAAAGGAATCTATTCCCCTCTTTATGGAACTGAAACCACTTTTATTTTCCTATAAATTGAACTCATGTTTCAGTCTTAAGGGTACTTACTTAGAACTTAGTAGTTTTGGAGGAGAATTTCTGAAGAAATAATACTCTCTATACTTGGCATCATTGGTATGAGAACGATCATGTACTCATATCCATAGTTTCATGCTAGTTCAGAGAGGAGAAGGCTTGTCAAACCGAGAGAGAATGATTGTTCAGGACCACGGAAGAACCTGTATGACATCAAGGCGACAAGGTTGTAAGGTTACTTCTTATTATACAAGATAATACAAATGGATTCTATTTTCTCATTAAATTGTTCATGTATCTATTGAGTAATTTAATTCTTGGATTCCTTGATCACTGAGATAGATTAGTGTTTTCTCAATTATTATATCTTGCAGGTTATTTTAATCCTTTTATATGTCTTTGATTGCAGGTTTCACATGTTGAAGTGACCTCTTTTGGAGAGACTGGATAGAATATTTCAGCAAGCATTGGATTTTAGGTAGGGGCATGTCCTCATACTTTTTTATTTGATAATTTTGAATCACAAATTATCTAGAGAAAATGGTTTGCATTTGGATGTTTGTTTCTAGATATCCTTAGGATACTAGGGAGATCATTCTTGTCCACAAGAAGGATTTATCAGCATAACATAATGCCTCTAACATTGATATGTATTACAAGCTCCCCAAGGAATATAGCCTTGGATGAGTAGTGTCTATCATATTTTTCCCAAAGAGTTTCTAAATACATGATGGTCTGGGAAAGGAACTTTTAGGTCCATGCAAAACAAAGAATACCCTACCAATATTTTGAAGACTCCCTTTTATCTAGTAGTTGCGATGTTATGTAGGTTGTATCGCTAGCCAAACTGAGAAACCTTATATGAGGGATGGGTCCCATTTATGTATTATACTAGTTTGGATTGAATAATTATATTATTTTTCATCCAACTTGATGCTTTTAGAGTGGAAAAAGTTATGGAATTAGGTCATAGAACCATTTTCACCAATGGGTTTGAAACCTTTCGGAAGTCGTTCAAGGTATTAAATGGGTTTTTTTAGAGTTAAAACTTTACTACTTAAATGATACACCCCTAGTACTATTATACACATAGATACCTTTTCAACGGTGAAATAATTTCCTAAATTAGAGTCAATATGAAAATTTTAGGCCACTTGGAAGTTGACATTCCTATTTTACCACCATGATTTGAGAGGATGCCATATCAACCCCCATTATTCATGGAGAAAGGGCTAGCCACGTGATCAAGATGAATAGGAATCTAAATTTTTTATATTGAAACTCTAGTTAAGTGTTGAAGGAGTCAAACTTAACCAATAGTAGGCTATCAAGTTGTGTTATAACTAGGTTTTGGAGTGGGGTCCCCTAATTTTGTGCTTTGAAGACCACGATATAATTTTGTAATAGATTTTGTAAGTTTAGTCGTGTGCAGCACAAGTAAAGGGGCTTTGGGGCGGGTCAAAGCCCCTCATGAGTTGTAATGGGTAAAAAGGGTAGAAAAAAGGGCCGCAAACCTTTTGCGAACCGTAGATTAGCGCAGGCCAAAAGTATAAATAGGAGTCTAGATCAAGTCGAAGAAGCCAGTTTTTGGATAAGTTTCAATGATTGATGATAGATCTGGCTACGTTATGATATTTTATGAAGATTTGTCTGGGTAAAAGGCTCCTGCTGGCTGTGTGCATGAAGAACTTAGTCCTACTGTGTGCGGACCTCGCTAGTGGTGTGTGCAGGGTTTTGTATAAGGATCTGACTGTTATGAATAAATAATTGTTGTTACTGATATCTGAGTCTAAACTTTATCTACTGTTTATGTTATGATTGCTTATACATATTGTTTCCAATTCCTGTATTGTTTGTGTTTAAATCACTTGCACAATTGCTTATGGTTTTAGATGAATGGTTAGTGAATGGATATAATGATAATAAGTGTTAATACTATCTGTTAAGAGCTATTACGTGGATTAGAGACTATGTTTTAGCTTGCCCGCCAGATATTCTGCATAATTGACCTAAATTTGTCTGTTAAGAGTTTCTTGGTTAGGGCTTCTATGCGGAGGTTTGTTCATGGTTGTTTTGGGTCTAAGGGAACCCACATCATTTAAATATATCTCTCTCAGGGTGTGAAAACGTAGTTCCATCACCCCTACATACTGCTTCGGGTAAGACTTTGAATTATGCAAGCAGGTCATTGCCGAAAGGGCCAGTAGTAAGACGGTTTTGTTGGTTAACCTCAACTTCGAACTTGGGTCAGGACCTCTCAAGCCAAAAAATCATTCTGTTTCCAGGACCGAGATCATTTTGAGAGAGGTTGGGTGATGTGGAAATGTCAGTGGCAGCCATTAAATCTTGAACTAGAGGACTAGATTGAAAAACATATTCCGAAATTTTCCCTAAAATAAAACACAAGTAAGAAGCTATCCACTAAAGAGTGGAAGAAAAAGTATATTTTCACAGAAATGCACGAGATATTCTTCGTGACCTTTGTGCATGAATTGCAGGAGTGATTATTAAGATTAACAGAATTCCAAACCTGTTGGAAGGACAATCAGGTCACGCAGTGGACCACTGAATTGATCCAACAGTTGGAAAATATTGATAATTATATTACCCAAACTGTAGATCACTGGGTTGATAGCATTTTAGGCCGGTTTGTGACAGAATTTGTAGTAGATTAGTTTGTTTCATACTCTGAGTTGAAAGGATATTTTTCAAGGGCCTGAGAGGTAAATTCTTACGAAAATTTCCCCTGCTGATTAAGATGCTATTGTGTGAAAAGGGTATTTTGTGCAGCCACGTTGAGTGAATGACCCCTGATCAGATCGAAAGTACTATGTGTAGCGGAAAATATTAACAGGTCAATGGGAGAGGGGACATATCTGTATACATTCCTATGAGACACTCACGTGATATAGAAGGAAGAGAGGTTACGAACGTTGAAGGCAACCCTCCTGCTACACAACCATCAAACTCGCATAGGGGTAAGACTTCTCCTACCCTGCCACCACGCCCACTTGAGGAAGATATGGCCAAGAATATGAAGCTACCCACCATTAAGGGTGCGGGGGATGAATACATCGATCGATTTTTGTTCGTGGCAAATGTGATGTGGACTGCGCAAAATGTTAATACCAATGCGGTCAAAAGAGCGCAATTGGCTATGATATTTGAAGGTCGCGCTTTAGATTGGTTCATAGGATACATTGCTCAAAACATAGATCCCACTGTTCAGCAGATTAAGGATGCCTTAAAGCAGTAGTTCCAAAATCCAAAGTCTTATTCTTAGTGCGTAATAGAACTAAAATATTTTAAGCAAGGGCCGAAGGAATCAGTTTGGGAAGCTGACTAATGATTGAAGCAAACCATCAGCGACAAGGATTTTTTTATGATGATAAGAATCATAAGGAGTGGTTCATTGCCATTCTCTTTCCACATCTGCGCGAGCCTATGGTTAGTAGAAGATTTATTCTTAGGTGGAAGCCCTGGAAATTGCTATGAAACTAGAAGTTGTGCCTAGAGATGATGCTCAAATTGGGGCGCTGCAAATTCAAAGCCAAATAGAGGATATGCACTTAGAAATTTATAATTTATGCAGAGATCGGGGTAAATAATTTGGCATAGATGTATGGTGCATATGTTGCAAGGGTGCTGGCCACACCAAATATCAGTGCCCTATGTTTTTGGATTATCTGCAAGCTGGGGGACCAAACCCACTACGCCCCAGGGATGTTGTTGGGCCTAGTACCCCCACACTATGGTGCACTGATTGTAGGGTGTTTGGACGACACGATACAGACCACTGCCCACAGTTAGGAGCCTATGTACCATAATTGAAGCAAAAATGGTGTATATTTTTCTCTTCAGTTGGTCATGATGAGCACCACTGTCGAACGCTTTACCTAATGATAGACAATGTGAAACTTTACAGGGTGAAAACTGACCCTTCATTGCCAACATCTCCCTCTGGACGAGGAGGATCCCCAACAAGAGGACGGGGAGGGGGAGTAGGTGGAGGCACAGGTCGAGGGAGAGGGCGATTAATTTGCTATAACTGTGGAGAGGTTGGACACTGTTATCACAAAATCTGACCCTGATCGGCTGCTCACCAAGTAGACTTCATGTAACTATTTCATACCAATATTTTGGCTGAGGCTTAGCCTCCTCAGCCTGAGAGGGCTCTCTCAAGGGTTAATGATATTGATTAATGATAAATATATATGGCTAAGTCTATTAATTATGTCTTGGTTTTGTATCTTTGTAGGTTGAAAAGATGAAGGCTTGCTACCATTGGGTTATGGAGTCAGTGACAGGGATAAAGATGAAAAAGGCTCTCCTTGTGGAAGCTGAGGCTTGTATATAATTCAATGAAAGAATAACACATTCAGGAAAATCCCAATAACTTGAGGTTCAAAGGAAGTCAGAGCATGCAACACGCGAATTCTGAGTAATGCGACATAAAGGTATTGAAAGCAAAAATATTGAAAGAGATTTCACCATAGATAAATACTTAAAGGAATTCAGAGCATGAAAATTCATGAATTATTAGTAATAAGCACTTAAAATATGGAAGAAAATCGTTTCAAATGATAGGACATAAACTCATTGAAATACACTACGAATCTCAAGTGAAAGGAAAGTGGTATTGTTACTGTATATATCAGTCAATCCAAAGCTTTATAAAGTGGTATGCTTAGATAACATTTTCCAACCTGTAGGTTGAAACTAACATCAAAATGTATACATTGGGTATTATGTAATCATGGTAATCTTCAGCAAAATCAACACAGTCTACCTAGCATGTAATTCAAGGCATTTAGAGTTCAAGTCAATGGAATAAACCATGTAAAACAGTAAAACACACAGTCAGCTCAATTATGAAGGAAGTTAGAGCATCATTGATGAATTTTGAGTATCATAATCAAACACCACTTGAAAAGATGCCATAAAAACAATAACACATGGGAAATCCTCATGAATCTTGAGTTGTCTAAGAAGAAACTTTGTATTAAGCTATAAACTAGTGACATACAAAACACAATCTTTTGCTAACGAAATGTCCAACCTTGATGAATAGGACCTCATGCTTCATATATAGCATTTAAAATATTGGATCACATGGTCCATCATTAGGAAAATTCCTATTTCCATTCTTGACACCTATTCTATTCATAAAACAAACTATTAATTAGAAACTGACGGCTAAACTGTCTTTTAAGAGTCCTAATACAAATAGGAGTGAAACTCCTAAAAATGTTTGAAACAACCTTATATAAAACTTTAATGCTTTCTTGATAGCTGCAAATCCATTTTTTCAAACTTTGAGGATGCCTCCAGCATTGTTGTAAACTGTTGATTCATGACCTAACTGTCCTAAAAACCAGGAGACAGAGTTCCTGCTTTTTAGCCCTTAACCTCCATGTTTATCTTCGAGAAGCTTTGTTAACATTGATGACTGTTTCATATGTGTCACATTTGCTAATATTCCCTTGAAAACTTTAATCCTCCACCTGTGTAGAGAAAATCTTCAAAAAAGCGGAAAAGGCATGAAATATGACTGCGCTACGAAAGTATCCTGTTTTCGTAGCGCATATTTTACATTACTGTAAAACATTTCCTTTAACCATTATTTCTACTATTTTGCAATTTGAGTCTTCACCTGTGATCTTTATCTTTCCACCAGCAACATTAAAACTTGAAACCCATAAATCCTTATCTCCAAAATCTATATATAAAGTGCCAAAAAATCATCTTCAGCAGTTTCGTAGCGCGCTACGAAACTTCTGTGCAAGCTCTTCTTCTTTTTTTAACACAGTCTTCAAAAATTTAAAGTTTGAGGATATTCAAAGCTTCTCCAGGATTGATATCAACGTCAAAAGTCAAAACAAATTAACTTTAAAGGTGTTTTTCCTCAAAATGGTCTTCTTCTTAATGACAAACTGATTTAAGATTTATCATTTACTGCCCTGTTTCATTACCCTTTTCAATGTTGTTGTAGTTTCTATTGAGATCTTGTCAACTGAATTGATAGGTCTTCAACCTGTCTCCTTAGCTTTCTGTTGGTGGCTCTCAACTGAGTATTCATTACTCTCACAAATCTGGCTTCTTTTATTGCTGGTACATTTCAAGTGAAATATTGTGTTTCACTGCTAATGATTTCAAGATTAGCAACCCCTTCAACTTCCTAGAGGGCTTTCATCCTCTTGAAATTTATCTTTTCAATAGCATGCTTTCTTTCTCTCTTCCTTAGCCTAGCAATTTCAAGATTGGTTGATTTCAACCTTTCCTCCATCTCTGCATAACTGATTTTTTCTATTTGAGTGGGGAATACTCTATTTTTTACCTTTTCTAGTACATGTGATGAAAGGTTTATAATTTCTTCATGAATAGTGGAAGCTTCCTCTGTTTTCTCCAGCTCAACATGCTCTTGCATATTTTTGGACTGTCTGGTTACGGGCTTCCTTTCCTTGAATACAAATGCTGCAACTTCATCATTGAATACTAGTTTCTTGGATGACTTCATGTTTTTCTACTTTCCTTCATCGATTTTTATGAAATCAGCTTGAACCAAAGGGGACTATTTTATATAAATGGCTTGTAATATATCATCCAAGTTTCCCTTTAAGCCTGGAGTATCACTTGCTCCTGAAATCACTGCTTTACCCTTATCTTTTGCAATTTGACTCCTAGTCAATCTTTGTTGAACCTGTTTATTAGCTGATTATTCCTGTGCAATCTCTTTAACTTCAACTATCCTTTGTTTTGCAGGTTGAGGAGTTTCAACAATAACCGCTGATGCTTTTCCTACTATATCTTTCACCTATTTCCTGGGTTTTAGCTTAACAAACCTTTTTGACCTTGTCACTACAGGCTTGTTGGATTCTTTAGGTGGAGTTTCTTTTCCTTTAGGGTTATTGCCTGTAGTTTTTTCTTCCACTCCAAAACCACATAAAAACAAAAATGATGACCATTATTTGTTGATCTTTCGAAGTTCATGTAAGACCATAAAATCGATTAAACCATGGTGTAATAAAGAGGTTTCACACCCTTCAGACTTCATTTGAACCTTGGCTGCCATCTTAGCTATACTTCTATACAAAAAAAATGGAAAATATAAAGATATTATGCCAGTAAATTGCAACAGAAGTTTAAAATGATATGAATATACTTTATGATACCTTCCCTCACAAATAAAATACCTCTGGATGTTGTATAGAAAATTGGCATATGAATCTTTGATGCAGCTCCTGGGAATTGCATTGTTTAAATCCATTTCTACAAACTCTGGCTTTAGAAACACTTTGCATGCCTCCATGTCAAATCTGAAACCTTTGAACCATCTCTCTTGCCCCCTAGGAACCTCTGTTACTAAGGCAATAATATCAGGAGTAATTGACAAGTTTAAGATTCCAATTTTTGTGTTTAAGCTAGTAAAATGTAAAGCAAACTCCTTTGTCACGTGACTGTGTCCTCCCTGTAACTTTTCACAAAATTTCAAACACCCTGCCTTCTTGAAAGCCTCCAATACTGATTTGTCTTTAGCTATGGTTCCTATGCTTTCAGGCTCTGTCCTTAAACAATGTCCTAACCTGTGATTTTTCTTCTCCTCAGTCATTTTCACCTTTGAATTTATGAAATTTGCATGTGAACTCTGATTATCAGCCTCGCTTGAATTCAAAAGAGTCAGACTCACTTGATTAGAGTAATCATCGTTGCTTGATAATGGATAATAGAAGCTTTGGTGTGAGATTACCACAAGCTTTACTCTTGAAAACGGTCTGTTGGAGTGTTTTGCATGCAAATTGGAATAAGAAACCAGCCAACCCTTTCAAATTTGAACTTAAATTTCATAAATAAAACCTCTACGAATGCAATGATGATTTTGAATGGCTGTTTGTCTTGGAAATGACCTCTAACCGACACCTAATGATGAAAAACTAACGAAATTTGAATGATTTGCTGATTTGACATGACCCGCTACGAATCCGCGCTTTCGTAGCGTGCTTAGTGTATTTTCGGAGAAATGCGCTACGAAAGTAGAAGCGCTTTCGTAGCACAAAACAACTTTTTTCCATTGAGTGTGCTACGAAAGTGTGGTTTTGTGGCTAATTTCAGAAAAAATTTCAAAGGGTTAAAATATGACTTCTAAACAGAATATGAGACCTTTAAACCATGGAATGAGGTTTTCAAACTTTATTTGGAAATTAAAATGACACTTTTGAGACTATAACCCTATCACTTACCCCTTAAAACATGAAATGACTCAACACCTATCTAAGACCATGACTAGGAACAAGGTAAATTGTCAAAGTTTAGAGAAAAAAAAAACTTTTATGGTGATAACAGACACTATGTGCGTGACTGCCCGAACCCTATGCGACAATCCTATAGGTGTTGTAGGAAATTTGATCATGTAATTGAATATTTCCCTATGTTAATAGCTAAAATGCAGGAAAAATAGCAGACGCCTACGCAAAACATACAAATGGTTGAAGTTGAACTGCGCAATGATGGTCCAAGTGTAAATGTAATTACACGCAGTAGTGTTGCCACTGGAGGAAATGAGAAAAATGTTGCCGCAGAGCCACTAATCAAGAAGGCGTCTGAAAATGAGGAAGGAATCAACCTATAGAAAGAAAAAGAGTTTTTCATTGAAGCCAGGAAGTATTTTGCCGCTGCAGGAGCGTCCACTTCAAGGTCTACCATGGAACCAAAGGCTGGTGATGAAGTTAAACCATTATTACAAGCTTTCATTAAGGTAATGCACAATCAGAAGGCAGTAGATAATCTCCAGGCCTTGATAGACAGCTGCACGGAAAAATATGTGCCTCGAACAGAGACCAAGGTCGTGAACAAGATTTATAAGCACAAGAAGAGAAATGGTTGGGAGATGCGTATGACTATGTAGATTGGAGAGTATGAGATGGATCAAGTTATCATGGATCTGGGGTCTGATGCAAATGTCTTACCTAAGCATACCTAGTAGAAGATGGGAGAACCAAAGTTGGAATGGTCCACCATTCAGCTATGCATGGCTAATCAACAAAAGATCATTCCACTTGGGAGGCTTCCATAAGTCGTGGTGGACATTTCTGGAGTGAATGTATGCACATATTTCGAAGTAAAACAAATAGTGGATGATGCAGACCCCTATCCTGTGCTATTAGGATTGTATTGGGCGATTTATATGGGAGGAATCATCAACCTTAAGTGTATAAGCACGATCTTTGAGAATGATGGGACGTAGGTGATAGTCCCATTGGACCCAGCAGAAGGGGAACGATATACAAAAATAGTATGCAAAGGGGATGATGTCGACCATATTTAAAATCTAGGTGCGCGGGACGAAGATTGGATCAACCCTACAGCTGATAGCATGTTGAATTGGGAGAAGGATAGCTCGTGCTTCTCATATTCTGATGACGAGATGGATAACTGGCAGAACTGGTTGCATGACGTATCTGCATTGCGCTGCCTCAAGATCATGAATAAATTCTAGTACATCTCCTCAGAGGTAAGAGATCTACCCTATTTTCATGGTTTTGGTAGTGTCAAATAATTTCTGGAAGCATTGGAAAAATTTTTCCCAGAGGAACGAAGGTTCTGGGCGCTTGATTTGGCTATGCGAGTAACTCCAACGTGTTGTTGGGAGATGCACAAGGGGGATTTCCAGGTCTGGGAGGAATGTAACAATATGATGAAACTGTGCTTTGAACCTCTAGCTACCCCACCAATTGAGATTTTATATTTTTCAGGAGATCTGCGCAAACACCTGGCCATGTGGATGGAGGTATGGGATGAAAAACGAGTGGGTTCACAGGTTTATTACCTTGTTGGGGCTGATAAACATCACCTGGTATCTATAATCTGAGCTACACCAAGGCACTCACCACTGGATTATGATGACTGAGAATTTCCTAGTAACCTTTGGCTTGGTTGGGGACTTAGAGAAATTGGATGAAGGCCTATAGGACATATATTCCCTTGTCTTTGACGAATCCTGACCCCGCAAGGAATGTGCTATGCTGGCCTAGGATGCACAGATGCAAGACATCGTCAACTGCAGGAACTTGTCAATCAAGGATAATGAAGATGATCTGATGAATGTTCACATCCCTGAATCTGAAGGAGAGCGCGCAGTTGCAGGGCCCGTATTAGGGATGGTGGATGTCACTAAACCTATGAAATTGAAGGAAGTCAACATTGGGACGAAAGAGTAGCCCAAGTTGGCCAAAATTTGGGATTACTAGGATGATGATACAGTAAGAAATATTGTGGAGCTACTGACAAAGTATCAGGATTTGTTTCCTATGAAGTTCACTGAGCTCAAGGAATTGTAGGGGACCTGGGTGTTATGAAGATCACATTGAAACCAGATGTGCGCCCCATCAAGCAGTGCCCATATCGATTGAATCCAAAATATAACTAGAAAGGAAAGGAGAAATTAGAAAATATGTTGGATACGGGAATCATTGAGCTAGTCGAACAGTCTGATTGGGTAAGCCCAATGGTGGTTCAGGAGAAAAATACCAAAGGAGAGATAAGGATTTGCGTAGATCTGTGCAAGTTGAATGATGACTCTGTGCATGACTCCTTCCCTACTCAGTTTTCTAATGAAATCCTAGATAATGTAGAAGGAAAAGAAGTTTTTTCATTACTGATGGATTTTCAGGGTATCATCAGATCAGAATTGTGCCTGCAGACCGCAGCAAGACCACCTTTTCCACTGAGTGGGGGTCTTTCCAATATAATTTCATGCCATTCGGATTGAAAAATGCACCTCTGATCTTCTCACACGTGGTCGTGGCTGTGTTCAAGGAATTCATGAATAAATTCTTGGAGGTATATTTTTATGATTGGAAAATTTTTGGATTGGTAAAGGAACATGTGTCAAACCTACGCATTATGCTTGACAATTGTAGGAAAAACCATATTGCTCTTAACCTAAAGAAATGTATATTCTGCGTGCCTTTTGGAATTTTGTTGGGGCATATAGTATGTTAGTAAGTACTGATGGTCGACCCAACCAAGATAGCATTTATCATCAACGTAGAAGTTCCTATTAATGAGAAACAACTACACTCTATCCTAGGGCACACTGGTTATTATAGGAAGTTTATCAAAAGGGTATGCTCTGATCAACGCGCCAATGGAGAAGTTTCTAAAGAAAGATGTATCATTTTTCTGGGATGGCAGCTGTCAGAAGAGCTTTGATTTTCTAAAGTAGAAAATGGTCACTGCACCTATCTTGATATTCCAATAATGGTATAAGTGTTTTCATGTTAATGTGGATGCATCTGGTATAGCACTTGGGGTTGTTTTAGTGTAGCCATGAGAAGGAGACATTGATCACCCTGTTTCTTTTTCCAGTAGGAGGATCTCCAGTTTAGAGTGCAACTAATTAACTACAGAAAGGGAAGGATTGGCCATGGTGTACGCTCTGAAAAAATACAACTATTTTCTAGGAGGGAATTTTAAAATTTTCACTAACCATTCTGCTTTGAAATACCTAGTCAATAAGCCTGTGTTGGTGGGGGTGGGGGGGAGATTTGCATATGGTTGCTTCTCTTTCATGAGTATGAATTTGAAATTATTGTGAAGCCTAGAAGACTAAATGTTGGACCTGATCATTTGTCATGAATCAAAAATGGTGAAGAACCAAACATTGTGGAGGAGGGGTTACTTGATGCGTAGCTCTTTGATATCAAGATGGTTAATGAGCACTTTGCTGATATTATTCATCTCCTGACCACTTGAATCGTGTCCATGGAATATTGAGTCCACAAAAGGAATTTGTTGTGTGTGTAGTTTATTTTACCTTGATTGCAACTCAATTGTATAAACTGGGAGTAGATGAAGTGTTGAGAAGATATCAGTTGGAACATGAAATAAATTCTTGGCTGAGGCTCATGGAGGAGTGGCAAGAGGCCACTATGCTGGGAAGGCCACTGCACAAAAGGTGTTGTGTGCTGGCATATAGTGCCCCACGCTACACAATGATGCACATGTGTATTGTCGAGATTTTGATACATGTTAGAGGATAGGGAAGCCCTCACGCAGAGATGAAATGCCCCTCCCACCACAAATGGCCTTGCAGGCATTTGATAAATGGGCTATAGATTTTTTTGGACCATTCAACCCTCTAGGGAAGAAGATTAGAGTACGCTATATCATTACTGCAACTGATTGTGTAACCGAATGGGCAGAGGCGAAGGAAGTTAAGGACTGTACCGCAGATACTATTGTGCACTTCATCTTTGAACACATTTTGACCAGATTTGGAATTTCAGATCCATCACCAGAAGAGTACCCCTTATCACACAAAAGAAAAGGGCGCAGTAGAATCTTTCAACAAGATCTTGGCAAACACACTCATAAATATCTGTAATGCCAATCAGGATGATTGGGACGTGTGCATCCCTTCTGTGTTATGGGCTTATAGGACAACATGTAAGAAGTTGATGGGAAAACACCTTTCAGGATGGTCTATGGGCAGGAATCCATCATGCTAATGGAATATATTGTCCCCAGCCCGCGCATCAAAACTTTCAATAATATGGCCGAGCCTAACATTATGGAGGAACGGTTGGTGCAACTCGTTTCCTTAGAATAATATCAGTTCATTGCCAAATTTCATCAACAAGTGTAGAAGGCACACGAAAAATCTTGGCATGATAGGCACATCAGGTAGAAGGTGTTCAAAGAGGAAGACTTGGTCTTATTATACGATAGTCAGTTGTGCACCACCCAGGGAAGTTCAGGATGCATTGGTTGGGGCCATATATTGTGAAGGAGATCACTAATGGCGGTGTGCTGCACTTGGCCACACTGCACGGAGAGAATCTTCTTGGGTATTTCAATGGAATCTGTCTGAATCCATAGAGAGATAATCTGGTGCCTACCCAATGACTATATGGCTGGAGCATCATAATCAGAGGGTCACCATGCTGCATAGAGGGAAGTCACATACAGGTGCGACAAAAGTACAGGGGTGATGTACAAGAGAGGAAAGTAGTTGTTGGAACAATGAAACTAGATAAAAAAGTGATTTTACCATTTGCTGGAGTGGGTTTTCACATTTAATGAGGTGATCTTCGAGGATATTTTACCGTTTTCTTGAAGGTAAGTGGAATTTGATGAAAATCTGACCGTTTTTACCATGGATGGCTTATAGAAGGGAGGGCACAGGTCGCAATTGCGTCCTTTTCTTTATGAATATTTTGCGCCTTGAGATTATCCATTATTTCTGCTATATCGCTATCTGTAAGTCCTATATTTTGGGATCTCCATATGACATTAGTAACCCTGAGTTTATCTTCCAACCGAGAATGATAGCCACCAACCCTACGGAGGAGCACTCTGCGCCCCTCACTACATGAACTAAGATGGGATCGGATGATGTTTGAGAGGTGATCCCTGAGGTAGAAGAAGTCGCGTCCATGCTGGCTAAGGGAAAAGGGAAGATGTCAAAGTGGGCTTCCTCGAAGCCGTGCACCTCTCCTCGGAATGTAACGTCCCCGCATAAGGCCAAGGCCACTAAGGATGGGTCCCCCATCGGTGATCCATCAAAGTGACCAATGAGTGCCACAGTGGAGGCCATGTTTGTTGAACCCATCTCTTGTCAGCTGCCATATGTCAAGCCATGCAAGCCCTCTACGCATACGCCAAAGAACGTTGATACAGTCCTAGAATACCTACAGATGCCATTGATCCATGAGGACGTTCCCTTTGCTGGTGAAATTTTTGGCAAAATCCTGCAGATTAAGTTTGATGATCATGACTTGGAAAATGAAGAAACGTTCCCTGAGCTCGCGTCAGAGAATTATTTGTAATGATTGATCTATGAATAGGTGCCAAAGGTTGAGCTAATGCCTTAGGCACATGGGATGAACAATGCTAGAATCCTAAATCTGCTGACGATTCCACATTTTGGAAGGTACCCAATCACAAACATCTGTGTTCACTAACCGCTAGCCCCAGTCCCATGAGGGTCGCCTATGGATTCAAGGGAGAATTCTAATATATTTCATGCCGATCCATTAGATATCACCGCCTTGCCTAAGAAGGGGCCTCATTCGATGAAGGGATTTAAAAAATTAATGAGCTTAAGGTGAAAAAATGACGTAAAACAAGATACAAGGTGGGAGGGACAAAAGGGGATTTGTGCACTACTGCCGGGACCAGGAGGTGTGCTCCTCGGGCACTCTTGTTATTGGGTGCAGTAAGAGAAAATGTCGACCAAATGTGGTCCTAGTGCACATCATTGCTTTTGCAGGGCAACACGAGAAAGGGGTCAATTATAACTAGTCCTAGTATCTGTGTGAAGAATTTATAGATAATGTGTGTGAGGCGCACGATCTCGGCAAGAATTCCTCTGCTACTTGTGGCTACCGTTCTAGTTGTGTGGTATCAAGGGAGACTCTAAGATGCATTCCCTCCGAGATAGCTGGCGTATGCAAAGAGGCACGCTATATTTAACTGTGGGACTCCCCTTGTTAGGGTCCTATAAGTATGTTCATAATTTTGAATTGACTTAGATAGTCTTGTAAATATGTACATACCTCGCTTTCGCAAAATGGTTTTCCCATATTTTGTAAAAAATAAAAAAGAAAATCAAAAGAGGGTAAAAGTCCTAAAAGAAATATCAAAGGACTTAGAAAATATAGACCCCCAAAAGAAAAGAAACAGTGAGAGTGTAAGGCCAAATGCCACAACTTTTTACTTTGTTACTGATGATTATGGTAGAGTGTCAATAAATGCCATAATCCATGATGATTTAAACTGTGTAAACTTGAATTTTCATGTTTTAGATAGTGAATAAAGATTAGTCAGACAGTTTAATCCTGACTAATCAGTACATAGGTAGAGAATAAAGAGGAGCTCATCAGTTTAATTTGAGCCCTCGAATGATATAAGGTAGATTTAGATAGCTTTTATTCTTTCAAAAGAATAAAAATTTTCAAGGTAGAAAGCTCAAATGCACCTGCAAACTGGAAGAAAAAATGTTAGATTAAAGTTGGGTAGGTGGAAAGAAGTGGGAAAAGCATGTAAAAATTCAAAACTGGGAAAATAATCACTAATTTCCCCTCCCCTATAGTTATTATGCATTCTAGACTTTTAGTCAAAGAGGCTCAGAGAATTTCTTTGACTTCTGTTGGGTCCGGACCCAAGGCTTAATGACTGATAAGTTAAAAGTGTTGAATTCCTATATTAAATCCCTAATTATCATCATTTACCCTTCATAAACTCATTACTATTCAATTTCATAAGTAAGCACCTTTTTTACTTAATGAAATATGAAATTCCCCATTTGACTAACTCCCTTCATTCATAAAAGCATAAAATCCTCTAAAAGCATTATATCCTAAGTTAAAAGTGGTGAAATTATAAATGATAAAATCTTTGCTTTAATATTTTCACTTTACTTAGTCATGTAATTGTATTTTTGGTGTATTTCATTGTCCCTTATCATATTAACTTCTAATTTATATATTAAATCCCTAAAAATGACCTTTTCCTATTAATATAATTCCCTTTATATTAATACCCTTTAAACCCACGATTATAAGCTTTTATGTCAAAGTAATTATCCACATGCGGAAATTAAAAGCCCCAATTACAACCCCTTTGGCATAAAACTAACATTATGTAAAAATTCCACCCCCTATAGTGAAAAGAAATTTCCACAGTCTATAACTATATAATAAAAATAAAATATAAAAGGGCTTTAGGCATGTTTTATATATTTCTAAAAAAATATATATTTCCCTAGCTTATCATAAAGTTTAATTTAAACTAAACTTTAGAATCCCCGCATCCTTTTGCAAAGAGCTCGTATCATTGTTACTACCCGCCTCACGCGCCTTTTTTATCATATATATAAACTCTCTTTATATATATAACACTGCCCATTATACCCTTTTGAACCATATGTCCACATATATATTAAACCTTTTGTAAAGAAACTTTGGTTATAAATCATATTCCATAAAGCTTTTATTACATTAAACCATGCGCTATCGCATAAGTCGCCCGGGCCCTACCCAACCTTTCCACCGCAACTTTACAATTGATCTCGACCGTTTGCTCTAATCATCCAGATCCAACGCCTGATGATGAGTTTCATGCTCGAAACATAAACAATGACCCCAAGCCAAAAGCAGCGTGAAATGGGTTGTTTTGATGAATCCGCCTCCGGTGACATGGTGAACTGTGATTGCATCGTGTTCATTTTTCAGAAAACCACATACTATTTAAAGCCCACGCGAAAACCATTTCCTGTTTTCGCATTCGAAAACAGAAAAAAGCCTCCCGCATTGATATGATTAGCACTTAACACATTTATAATATTTATTGCAAGGGTTAAAAACTTTGTTATAAAAATTTGTATGCGTTATTTGTGTATTCATCCGTGCCCAACTGTTATTTGAGCCTCTGATTGTGTTTTAAGCCTTTCATTCCCATTTAAAGACTATTTTCACTGCAGATTTCCAGATTCAAGACCAGAATACACTTGTTCTGCTCCAAAAAATCGAAATAAAGCTCAAATTCAACTACAGAAGCATTCAAAAGCCCTTTTGATATTCAAAATACCTGTAAAAAAGGTATTTTCCCAAATCTAGCCTGCAAAAAGATAATTCATTCATATAATTTGCCCAAAAACGCTCAAAACTAGGGAAAACTCTCGAAAATTTTCCCTAGAATTCATTGATTCATGAAAGCTTCATTAAAAGCCAAATCCTTAGTTTAAAACCCCTGAAAGATCAATTCCACAGTTAGAAAAGGTTTTAAAACCTACAGATTACCTAAAAAGTCTCTTTTGCAGTCCTAGTCATTCAGAAAACCTGTGTTTTCTATCTTAAACCTGTTGCACGTGTCCCAGATTCTTGATTGAGCATTAAAATAATCACTGAAGCTATCTTTGCCAAAGAATATCTAAATTTACCCTCTGCAAATTGTTTAATCTTGCTTTAGTTATTTAAAAATGACCAAGAAACAAATGACACCTAAAGTTGGGGGCTCTAGGCCTGTTAAACCTGGAGGATCCAAACGTCCTAAGTCTGAAGTAGCAAAAGCCCTAAAATCCATCCCTACACTCACTGCAAAAACCACTATATCTGTCAATCCTCTTCAGCCACCAGTTCCTACTATAGAAACCATCCCCTTAACTGACATGGATTATAAAATTGCAGACCCAGTAGTGGAATTCAATCTATTAGAGATTCACAATTGGTGTTTTGATAAATTCCTAGACAAAGATGAAATGCCTATTTGGGAAAATAATCTACCCAAATATGTAGTTCCAAAAACACATCCAGACCAGGACCTTGTGAGACTATGCCAAAAATACTATGTTCCAGACCAGGGAGCAATTGTGAATGCAGACAGGGAAATTCTTTTCTCTATTACAGCTGAGTCTATCAATGAAATGTTGCAGTTACAGTTTGACCCTAAGGCAGTGCCCCTTTCCATTGAAGCATTAACTCAATTGTATCTAGGATTAGATTTCCCCAAAAAATTTAATATTTTCCAGACTTTCATGCCTTGTTATGTAGACATTCCAAAAGTAAATCCTCCATATCCTACTTCCAAGTTTCCTGAGGGTTCTAGGCATGTGATTTCAATGTTATCCTTCATATTAGGTTGCTTCACTGATGAGTTCACTGATGAATCCATCCTTGAGTTTTTATCCACTTTATCTCCTGGTCAGCCTCGTGCTATGATTTTTTATTATGCCAGGTTTATAGCTGATTCTATCCAACAAAGTTACCCACTGAAGGGGTATTCAAATATTCTTCATATTTATTTCACTTGTTTTTTCTTTTCACAAGCTGATCACTTTCCAATAGCATTACAAAAAATGAACAAAGAGGGCCAGCCTCTATTAGTTATCTTTTGGACTTCTTTATTTAGAAAGGAAGGCAATGAATTTAACTATACAAATTTTTCATATTTGTTCATACTACCAGCTATGAGTTTACTGTACAAGGCATATCAGCCCAGGATAAATGATGAAATGAAGAAAATATTACAGCTATCAGAACAATGCAAAATGGGAGATTGGTTTTTATATGAGAACCACACAGAATTGAGAATTTTTGGATGTAATCTCCAACCTTACAAACTGCCCAAGTATTTGACTATCAGAGTCTTTGCTTTATAATATTTAAGATAGGTTTTGAATTATGATGCCATCAATTTTATGGCTTCCAAAAAGAAAACCCAATTAAAATTAAATAATCATATTGGTCCTTTCATTGTGAATAATAGAGATGCTGATAAGGATATAGAAAAAAGATTTCCAAAGCTAAAATTTCAAGTAAGTTTCCCTTGTAATTATGACCCCCAAGGTCTTCTAAGTAGTATAAGGGTTAAATGTAAACTACCTCCTTTCATACATGAATCTAAGCTAGATATTGAAAAATATACAAATCAGACAGAATTCATGTATTCAGGCTGAAAGTATTCATGAAGTTGACTAGATAGAGTTTCACAGGCACAATTTATAAATTCTCTATTCAATAGTTGGGACAAAGGCCATGAGTGTGAAAAATTTGAAGAATACAATATTAAATATGCAGGACCAAATGAAGCTTGACAAGGCATCCCTCTATGCCAAAGATCCGAGAATAAAGCTTTAGAAGACTTAGTGTTGCAGGTGGGAGTTGATCCTTCAGATATTCAAGCTCTTGAAATACTGATTAAAAAGAAAAATGAGGACATTACTGCCTTGAGGAAATGGCTGAAGCTTCCTCAAAGTGAACACCCTCGGGCTAAATAAATTCTTCAAGAACAAACAGAAAAAGATGACATGATGTAGTTGATTGTCAAACTGACTGTCAAAATAAAAGAAATGGAAACACAATTAGATAAATTAGTAAAGGAAAAAGAAACAATGAAAGAAAATAATGTTCCAGTGGTTCCTATAGCTATACCTATAATCACTACAGTTGTGGCCTCCACTTTGGTAGAAAATTTGGCACCAAAAGAGTTATTGGAAACTGCAGTGCCAGTACAATCAGCCACAACATCAACAACAGATTCTGCAACCACACA
Organism: Pinus albicaulis; assembly: GCA_034641835.2. Taxonomy (NCBI): domain Eukaryota; kingdom Viridiplantae; phylum Streptophyta; class Pinopsida; order Pinales; family Pinaceae; genus Pinus; species Pinus albicaulis. The sequence continues at coordinate 688,122,065 of CM076579.1, forward strand.
GGTACAACACACAGATGATGCAGGGAAAATAGTAAAGGCTATGGAGGAATTGTCACTAAAAAACAATGAAATTAATAGTTTGAAGAAAATGATTCAGAATATGGAAGTCTCCAACAAAGAAACATTAATCAATGCCAACAATTATGAGCAAAGGGCCAAGAGACTTGAAGATAAAATCAGAAGCCTTCAAAAAGACTCGAGTTTCACTACACAAATTTCTTACAGAAGAAATTACCTTTGGGCCAATATAATTGATGCCATTCATCTCCAATGGCCATAAATTCAAATTATATATGAACGGAGAGATTTGCTCCTAGCAGCTCAAGTTGAAATACAAAGGACCAAAGAAGAATTAGAAGATAAACTAGCACAGGCCTTGAAGCTAATTAATTTCTTAAATAGTAAAAAGAGAGCAGATCTAGAGGAATTATAGGTGCGGGATAGGACAGAGACAATATTGCAGATCAAGAAGGTTCTGACAAAGAGAAGTCTGATGAACACTTTAGAGGAAAAATATAATTCCATGAATCTTTCAATAACCAAATTCTTAACAAAATACACTATGCTAAGACAAGCTGGTATTCCAGATATTCATGTCTTCAATGAGAATTTGATGAACCAAAAAGAGTATGACAAGAAGATAAGGGATTACTCTAAAGAACAGATCAACAAGCCACTGCCACAGGGCTCTCCCATAGGAAAGGTTATTCTCCAATATGTTGAAGACTTATTTTTTCTTCAAAATGAAATCAAGCATCTGTTTGTCTTCAAACCAAATTTTTCTAAGTATACAGATGCTGATGAGAACTTCAGGAAGCTTAAAAATGTAAAAATACAAAATTCATAACAATGGAAGGCTTTTACGGACTTGATATAGTAGTGAAAAAGGGAAAACGGTGAGGAAAATATAGGTGAAACAGTCAAATAGAAAAATATAAAAGTCACTTATTTTTACTGCTGGAAATGTTCTTTTTACAGCATTAAAAGAGAAAATAAACAGATTCAAAGTGTATCAGGATGAATTTACAGAGTGAAAGTGTATCAGGAGGAAGAGTGTCAGTCAAAACAACTCCAATAAAGATATTTTCCAATTTGCCAACAAGCAGGACAGCTAACCAGTAAAGGTTCCTTGATTAGTTTAAGTTGTTCTATATTTTTTGGATAAGAGGAAAGCTTGCTAAACTGTTAAGCAACTGTCCCTCTTTATATGTAAAGATATTTTATATTTCCTAGAGTTATTCCTATATCTCTCTAGGATATTTTGTAAACAATATTTTGTATAAATAATTCAGTCTTTGAAGTGTTTAGTGTGGAATAAAATTGTTAAGATTACTATAGACTTTTGCTGATACATTGGAGGCTTACATGTGTTGATTTCGAAGTAGCAGACTGGACAAAGAAAATTGGACATCATAATTCAGGATTCTCGCGATAAATTAAAGAGTAAAGTGCATCTATCTTTTCATTGTTTATTTTCTGAGTTCCATTCATTTTATTATGTGTTTGTTCTTTCTTAATGAGTAACTAGGAATATTACTTCAGGACTAGCTTATGGCTCCCTGTCTTAACTAAGTTACCATTTAAATGTTTTCAACTGATTTTTCGGTGTTAGGAAATCTTAACTGCTCCTACTCCCGTTTGACTCCTGCCTCCTTCCTCTATTATCTAGATCAAAGGATCCTTCATTGCCCTTTGTCCCGACTACACCATTTCATCAAAAACCTTTTACCCAAAGCTCTAAGGGTTATCTATCTTGCCCTGACTATATTTGCATCCTTTTGGCTTTGCCTTCTAGTACTACTATCAAGACTTAGACTCCATTAGCCAAATTTTCAAGTAGATTTCCCCCGTAGTTTACCTTTAAGTGATTTTTTCCCACCAAACCAATTCAAAACCAAAACCAATTTTTCTATCATAACTAGCCTAAAACACTAAGAAAAAACAAAGTTAAATCATAAAGAGAGAGCCCTCTTTGAAATTTAGGAAGGCTAGATCCTAGATTTCCAAAGTAGGTTTGTGGTTACCCCTAGTGTTCTTTGACTAAAAACTCAAATCCCACAACTTAAGAAATTACTTGGGTGATAACATATTGGCGACCATACTAGGGAACTTAACCAATCTCCAGTCTTGAATTTAGTCTTGAAGGAAGATATTTAATTTATCTTTTCTAATTTAAGATTATTTTTAAAGGTTGTGGGTATTTAAAAACGATCATTCTGGCTTCTAGGAAAACCAACTACACGAGGTCTAATCCGAATCCTAACCCTGTAGTGATAGTAGACAATCCAGAACAGATTGGAAAAAAGAAAAAACAGATTGTCAATTTAGAGACTGAATTACCATTAAGAAAAGAAAATTCTTTACCCAAAGAGTTAGTGAGCTTAACTGATATAGATTTTGATTTCAAGTTTGAACAATCATTGTTTAAAAATAAATATAAAACTGATTTGAAAGAAACTGTAATAGATCCTGTTTTTATTTCATTTTTGAATGCAAAACATAAAATTATTTCAGCAAGAATAAAATCAAACAAATTTGAAAATCAAAACCAAATAGAAAAAATTAATGTTACATTGATTAAAGACATTGATGAAGCCATTGAATTAGCTCATTTATTGTCTTACACCAAGCCTCCAGTTTCTCAATTGCACACAACAATAATTCCAGCAACAAATTCAACTACGTATGTTGTCACCTCATTTTTAGAACCCGCTGCAAGTTCATCCACAGAAAAATTTAGTCCTAAGTTGCCTTTGCAGCCTAGGATATTATTCCCCTCATCCACTTAATCCATTGCATCCACTAGTTTTATAAGCACTACATCTTTATTTCCAAGCAGTTCCATATATATACCAGCCTCTTTTCCAAGTTCTTCAAGTACATCTTTTAGCACATCAGCTACCATATCCAGCACTACTCCTATCATCACTGTTATACATCCCAGTTCAGCAAAACTTCAAGCCATGGCTGCTAGGTATGCTCCCCTTGTCTTACCCCAAAATCTCCATGATATGCCTCAAGATTACCAAAAAAATGTACCATTATTTGATGGTATTTCCCAATATACTGCTCAACAACATGTCATAAAAATGATAAATTACTGTGAAATTTATGAAATTGATGAGTCAGATGTTCAGATGAGGTTATTTGCCCAAATTTTGACAGGAGAAGTAAAAAAATGGTTTAAAAATTTAGCTTCTGGTAGTATAGCTGATTTAGCTGCATTTCATAGAATATTTTTAAATAAATGGGAAAAGAAAAAGAACCCCCTTCAAATTTTGTCTAAGTTTGATGCTTTAAAAAGATCCCCTAATGGGTCTGTACAAGATTACTACACTAGGTATAACAGTATTTATAATGCCATTCCTGCAGCTCTTAAACCCACGCCATACTCTGTTCTGCTCAAATTCCCTGATGGATTTGATATAGATATGGCATATCAATTGAGAGAAAGAGATGCCCAAACATTAGAACAAATGCAATTAAATGTTGTTAGTGTAGAAATTAACATTTTAGCTAGAAAGGCCAGACTTAGGAATGAAAGGAGAGTCACAATCAAAGAAGAAACATCAAATTCAGATACTAAATTAGATTTATTTGCTAAAAATTTAGAAAGGGTGTTTGATAGATTAGACAATATTGAGAGAAAACCACAATGGGATAACCAACCTGTTGACGGGAAAATCTGTCCGGCCAATAGCAGGGGATCTCCCCGGTAAAAGGTCCCAATTAGACCTTGAACCGTTTGGACTAGGGATCCCGTCCGGGGTGTGGGTCCGGCTACCACTGATTTCTCCTTTGCTTTGGGTCTCGCTTAAACTCTATAAAACAGTGGATACACACCTAATCAACTGATACAAGACATATGATGGATGCATTAAATGTACATACGACACTATGAGTAGCAAGAGGAAATAATAAAGCATGAAGACCGAAGGAAGTGTTGTTAACAACACTTCATTAGGGTCACGCTTATAAACTGTTCTGACCACAAAGGAAACAATTCCTCATGGCAAGAACACCCTTCACTTCCTAAAAGTTTTAAATGGTAACACAAATGCTAATAAACAAAGCCATTAGCGTTCGTTAAGAAATTGAAATGAACTCAACCACCATTAACATACTCAGCAAACTGTTATGCAAATTGTGATATGAATTAAAGATATAGTTCCCTTAATCTAAAGACGTTCAGAAACTGAAAACATAATACTCAATAGTACTCGCACATATGACAACACCAGATCCACAAAGGGATTTTTAAAAATGCTTGTATTCATGCTTAAATGTATAATCCTTTGGTAATACAATATATTCAGCTCGAGTCCCAAACAAAATATCATTTACAAGTTCCCGAAGGAAGAATTTAGAGAGCAAATCTTGCCCTTTGGGATCCCTGACTTTTCTCTTTCCCGACTGTTGGGCTACCTTGCGACCTAGTCGCTGGGTCGCGCCGTCGGGCATTTGATAGGGGATGCGACTCAGCGACCTAGCGACCTCTGCGACTTGCGACCTTTGGGAATTTGCGACCTACGACCTCGGACCATCCACGACCCGCGACCTGAAGAAATCTGCGACCTGCGACCTCAAGCAGATCTGTGACCTACGACCTCCTGGGATTTGCGACCTCACGACCTCGACAGACATGCGACCTACGACCTCGGAAGATCTGCAACCTGCGACCTCCTGGGATTTGCGACCTCGCGACCTCGGACCATGCGACCTGCGACCTCGGCAGATATGCGATTTGTGGCCTTCTTGGGTTTCATATCAATATTGCTTATCCCGCCTCATTTGCTTTAAGAAAGGGTCCCCTTGCTTGCTGGGAAAAACTTCAGCTCAATGCGTAGACCGACAGCTTCCACCTGAAGTCACATAGCTAGGTTACATTTTTTTATTGACAAATAATAATGTTAGGGGCATAGTTAATTAATTTCCAGAAATGAAAATAACAACTTAGACCCCTGTATGGTCAGGTATTGGGCTGCGGCGAGGTCTTTACTAAGCTCTAAATGTTTGCAGCAGAAACTATTGATAAGATAAAATATTTTCTGTTTGTGATCCTAGCAGGTCGAGCAAATGGCAACAGCCTGCAACGAATTTTCAGAGCCACTTTAACCAGACTCGTATTTTTCCACTGCAATACATTCATAAGATGCTCATACAACCACTTTCATACAGTCCAAATGATCAGCGGATTTGCTGCTCCTAACGTGGATCTTTATTGCAAGATCATCTTCGTGGCCGCAGCAACTTTTACGATTGCCCCTCAGAACCTTCAGGTAAATATCACAAAGGCACCACGTACTTGTCGACGTTACAATCGTTGCACAAAATCCGGATCTTATTGTTCTGGAAAGACTGACTTAAAACACGCTGGACAAATACCTGTAGGTGTCATTTCATTTCGTTGAAATAGTCCATATGAGTAGCACGCCCATAAGGTAGTATTACTCCCTCGTGGGTTTAAATGAAACTCAAAACAAATGGGACAGTTGTGGTGTATTACTCCTTCCACACAAGGATGAAAATCCTTTACTATAATCGAATGGCAACAGTTGTATTTAGCTAGTGGAAGAAATTATCCCTGCCCCAGCTCCATGTATACTGCATTGATCACGATGACCGTGATGTTTTGAAATGTTATCAGCAAAACTTGCAAGTTTCAGAAAGGCGTGCGAGTTTTATAAACGTTCTTCCTCATGCAGACCTACACCAAAAACATAACATAAGACAGACCCCATGGATAGATTGTTGCCGTTGATCTTGATCCTCTGTGAAGGCCTCGCGAGATACGAAGGCTTTAAATGTCGAGGTCATGGTATAGAGACACATACATAGATTTGGATTGCATTTGCACAGCGCTAAGGTCCCCAAGAAAATTTTTGGTTAGATGGAAAAGAATGTGGTTATGGAAAATAGAATGACAACATACAGAGTGTAATTTGGTCGGCAATGATGGCGGATCGAGGCAGTCTGGGGCTTTACGAGGCGATTGGCTTTTTTTCTGGAATTTGCCAAAGGTAGCGCCTGCGTTAGGGGCATGCTGCTATATCCTCACACTGCTTTATGGAAGTTGCCGAAGGTAACACATACCTCACACTCCTTTCATGGATTTTCCAAAATTAACGTGTACATCGGGGCATGCAATTCGGTTTTGCAATGTGCTTGGGATAATAAAGCCCTGCTCTTTCTAAAACAATTCATTACACTCGGTCGGAAAAGTCGCACCCGGTCCTGGATTCACTGGTGTCCAACCTTGTGACTTGGCGACCAAGGGGTCGCATAGTCTCAGATCCAACTAGGTTGCATTTTGCGTTCATGCCCCAGACTTGCGACTCAGCGACTAATGAGCAACTGCGACCCACTACGAGGTCACGTAGTCAGGTGGTCGCATAGATTGCTTGTTTTGGAACGCTGCGACTCAGCGACTGGTTACAATGAGCCAGGGGTCACGCTCTTTATTGCTGCACGAAGTGCGACTTGGTGATTCATCTATGATTTCCCTGTGCGCACGTTGAACAAATGATAAGTGCGATGTTTATCCAAGGCCTCTGGGTGCCAGCGCTCAGTTAAATGGAGTCGCTGTGATGGAATTTCACAGAACATCGCACCAAAACGTTTCCTCTTCCAGTGACCTGTTACAAACAAAAACGATTCCTTTCACCTTTACCGCATGCAGCAACATACATGTTCTCTTGGTATGTCAGGTTTGTCATTTTCACTGTGTTTTGTTCGATGCTAAACGCGACGCACGATCGATTTTGAAAGTGGGATCATGCATATTGATTGTGATGAAACCCTTCTCCATGAAATGTGTTAAGGGAGGTGCGATATAGCCACCAACGCTGCTCTCTTCTCGTCAAACAGCTGTATGCGGTGTTTCGATCCTTTTGGAGTGCGCATTCCTTTTCAGGGCGGCAACCAACATGGATCACTGGTTTTTTTTTAGTTGTGCTGTGGTGATTCTCACCATACGTTAAATATCGCCATATATTTAAAAGCCAAACCTTGCGTTGCACTCCAAACTCCTGTAAAGTCAAAAAAATCATGCAACAACACCTTCATGCAATAGTGACATAGCCCATGTGTAATGGTTATGGCACCTTCGCGCATTTCAACACATGATCCTTTTTTTATCTACATCTTCACTCTTACCTTCCAAGTGCGCTGGCCGCCAATGGTCCTCACTGGGCGAATATAGAAACACGTGGACACGAGACACCATAGATCTACCACACGTGGAGGCTAAGCTTAACACGACGCCCTTTGGAGAATTCTGATTATTTTGGTGGCCCATGCGAAATAGATAAAGCCTGAACTATTAGCAATCAGACGAACGCCTCCACAAGATCAGTCTCGGCCAATATGGTTTTGAACCAGAACTTTTTCGCCGTTTGAAATAGTGGGTATGGATTAACATGACTTTATGACTGTTTCTTTGGTTGCTCTGTTATTTCCATCGTGGCCTTGTTATACCCTCCCGCTCGTATTTCAAACATCGTTTGACCACTAAATATATGCTCTAGATTTTTATTATTAAATGCGACCACCATGCATAGAAGCCTTCGCGCCCATATGTAGTTTGCTCCATATTTGAATGGTGAGGTTTGACCGATATGTATATATATACGTCTGCTCCAAACATTTACCATAGGTAGAAAACCTTCCATCGAACATTCGCGCACCATATTTATTATAACACGCTTCTTTAGGTTTGTCATACACTCAGCCCCATGTTTTAAACATAAGATTTGATCACTATATCCGCCATAGAAATATTAAGCTCACTTGTAATGTTTTCATATAGTCTTGATCCACCATTTTATATGGTTTGGAAACTACATTGTCTTGCGCCTTGGTTTAATTGCATAATATTGCACCCACCGTGTAGCTTAAGTCTAACAAACATTACTTCCCTTTCCCCAATTTGCCAGAGTTTTCAACACAACTCAAAATCATTGTTGGTTAGGAAGAATGGCCTTTTATAGAATTTTTACAATCTCCAAAGACAAAATGTACTTTTCCATTACTTGACTTTGGTACAACCAAGAGCTTCCTTCTATGTTGCCATGATGGGTCAAATTTGTGCAGGCCATAAATTATTATGGACCTCAAATTGACACCTGCTATACTGTCTGATCTATGTGCTTTTGGATTGACATCATCATGGCTAATCACATTATGACTAAGATGAAAATTTCTGTGGGCCCTTTGCATAATCACCGCCTCAACTGTGTTTAATTCTTATTTCCAAAACATGATGCAGCTGACCAACGCGATGAGCACGCTGTAATGTTTTCTTGTCAACTTGTGGATTCCAGTCCTGCTCACTGAAAATGACAATATCAGCTCCTGCAAGATTCAAACCCGCACCACCAGCTCGGGGAGATATTAAAATACAAATGCTTCACGAGTATCATCATTGGCCTTTCTGAAGTCACTTGACTCTGGAAGTGTTGATGCTTTGCCACCAAAGCTTTGCACAGCTGTGAAACGCTCTTCTGCTCTTACTGATCAATCAAGACACTCATAAGAATACCTTCGTAGCTCTAAGTAATCCTGAAGAATGTCTATTGTTCGCGTCGTTTGAGAAGAAATCAAGACACGATGTCCTTGACTATGCAGCTTCTCGAGCAACATGTCCAAGATGATGAGCTTTCCACTTGCCTGAACTAAGTGTTCACCTTCTTCAACTGGCTCTGGCTCTACACCATTGAAAATATAAGAATGGCTACATGTTTTCACCGTTGTACCCAAATATTTTGTAAAGATTGAAGCTGAGTGCCTGAAACACCTGTTTGAAGCTGGGCCACTCTTGCTGCAATACGGATGCATAAATTTTCTTTTGAAGTGGGACCAATGGAGCCAGTACTGTAACCCCAAACAGTGGTGGCCATGTAAGAGTTCCATTCTTGACAAGTACAAGTTTTGTACGCCGAAGCATGAATGCATGCACAACATATCTTAGCAGCTTGAACTGTTTTCTACATCCAGAGGTATTGTCACCTTGAGTCAAGGTCGCAACTTTAATGGGCACAACACCAAAAGGGCCACGGGAATTTCCGTTGATCTTTCAAGTAAGCCAACAAAATTATAGCCTGCAATGTGTTCCCAAGTCCCATTGTGACTGCAATTTCCCTTGACTGGCGTGGTCTTATTTCCTACGTACATGCGATAGATGTCCTCCACTTCTCATGTTTCAACTCGTACTACTCTTATCCTTCTCATTGGTGTGGTGATGACATTTATGAGTATATCACCCGTGGGATCAACCTGTATGGAACATTATCGCATCACAGTTACTTGTTTTGAGAATGGTGTCCCTAAATAAAACATATAAGAATTATGAGCTTAAGAGAAGAATTCAACAACATTCTTAATGACCCACGGCGAGATTTCCTTTAATCGACAATACACAAAGAGGTTTCCATTCAAATGTATGCATGGAAATCTCATGGCGCAACTGCGGTAAGAGTGTTCGAGCGTATGCTGGATGATCCCTCCCACATATGGCGTGATTGCAGCAAAAAAATCTGATCATGATGGTGAGAAAGCTCACGAGGGGTTGGGGATAGGTCGGTGGGATGTCACTGACTGCAGGTCGGGTGAAAGACTTTAACGCCTAAGTGAGCAGAGGGGGAACCCGAAATTTTAAATATACCCCAAAATTTTGGGTGTTGTTGTAGCGACTACAACAAATGGCGAACTACTGGTAGAATCCAGCATCTATGTCAATATCACAACAGTAGTCTGAGTTCGGATAGTGATGCGAGGGATTATTGGGCAAGTTCCACGAGTACCCTTTGTATTACTTTGGCCCTTTACAGGCATGCCTAATCCTTGTGCCTCAACTAGGTCTTGCTAATCAGAAACACATCAAAGAGAAAGCTTACAGATGCCAGTGGCTTGTGGATGATGTGAAGCGCAAGGCAGTGGGTTTATTATTTTCAGGATTTTTTAAAGTAAGTTTCTGGTGTTGCTCCGCTGCGAGCAGGCCTAGAAAGTACCCTGGCAGATTCACTTCAAGAAATCACAAACGTTGCTCCGCTGCCAGCGAGCCTGGTCAGTACCCCGGTGGAGTCGTTGCATTACCTCTCTACGTAGGAAGCCTTTCTCGATCTTTTACCCTTATTTGTTTCATGTGCTTGTAGCACTTATTTTCATGTTCTCGTGGCACTTATTTTTCATGGGTGGATGAGGGATCCCAACTTATTTTACGAGCAAGAGAGGTTGTTTCTTGTTTTACAGAAACCGAAAGATATCCTGATTTGGGTTTTCCCTTGTGCCAAACCTCCACATCCCATCTACCACAATAGGTGAAGCATGCAAAACAGATCATTAAGATGTCCAAGACTATGCTGGGCACAAGGCTTAGGCTTACGGGTATTGGGCCATTCAAACTCATTAGGTCTCCCATAAGAAATCGGCTCGTATCTCCCTAGATAAATAAGTTTAGACTCATAGGCATCTTGTTGAGAATGCGACTTTGATGACTAGTCCTAAGAGAAAGCTGCCTCTTGAGATAGCCACCGCAACCTCATGCAAACAAATGGGGTTATTGTTTCAGAAAACGGGGCAAAACAAGACCGCAAGGTGGTAGGGTTGCAATGAGGGCTCATGAAGTGGCAGGCGATATGACAAAAATGATGTGAAAAATAGAGTGTACGACGCAATGTAATAGGCGAGGCTCAAGATGCAATGCAACGCCATGTGCGAGAACGATCAACCAGTTGTAGGTGGACAAGGAGCACAATACAAGTAGTGATTATTTATGCAACAACCAGCAACTGAAAAAGAAGTGAGTGGAAAATGCTTGTAACATGATGTTGCCTAAGATATAAATCGTAAACAAAAATAGCAAACACACTTTTAAATTATAACGAAAAAAATTTGGCAAGTAAATCTAATTAAAAACTTTGAACTAACAAATTTTTATTAACAGGTCCTAGCTAGCCTACACCTAAAAACCTAGTTTAACCAATGATGCGGTCAGGTTATGTGAAATCAGCTTTCCAGTGCAGCCACCGCATTAGTTCCCGACCTGCAAGAACAACAATGTTTGCAATCAGAGTCAGCATACCAAATCGTGCACCAACAACAAAATTACCTGAAGAGCATGTGCAATGGTAAGAAGATCATGAATACTTACCAGACAATGTCCCATAATGGATTGTGCAAGCTGAATTTCATCCTTATCCTTATACACAACAACATATTCTCAAAAATTAAAACTATTTATAAATGACACACATCCATTCATGCAAAATCCTAGGTCCGATGAGCGCTGGGTAAGCCATTGCCTGTTTGCAGGCACATCCACCAGATAGGTTTGGTCGAGCCAACCAGCAACCTCATTGCGGTGGTGAAGATGGTTGATTTTACGGGGTGGAAATAACAAGCATGTGCCAAGAAAATTACAAATATTTTCAAATCCGAGAGCAGGAATCCTGAGTTGAGAAACCCTAGTTGGAAGTTTTTCCTGGATTCTGTCAAGGATATGAGGATCTGAATCCGCTTTCAGTGGAGGCTGCAATTCCTCACCGTTTTGAATAAAATCTAGACCTTCGAGCGGGGGGTTTCCCAACGTTGATTTCTTGGCGAGATTAATAGGCGAATGGGCGTGATCATCAATTGTGGTGAGTTGAAAAATGTCAGTGGGATTTGTATCAATTCGTTCAAATGTTTGCGCACTGACAGATTGATAACCCAAAGTATTGAATTCTCTATATTTTCCAGGGTGGAGTGAATTCGATGCGGTTATGCTGGGAGGAGCATGGTACTTGGGGATCGCCATTTGAGAAACGGTCGGCAGAAGCTGAGGCGCTTCGATTTTCCGATGGGTACTTGAATCTTCCCGAAGCGAATCATCGAATTTTGGTGTCTCCATATGGTTGGCAAAGAGATGCGAGTGATAGTCCTCAGCGGTATGATGGAATATGTTTTCCGATAAGCAAGGATCGCTGTAACCATTGATTTGATCAAGTTGGGTACCTGGAAAGTTAGGCTCCCTGGGAGTTACCAACTGGGATGGATCAATAAAGAGGACATCTTGAGGTTGCCTAGACAAAAAATCGCTCCTATGGCTGTCTAAGGATTCCGAGTGAGAATGACTGGATCTAAAAGATTCATCGATTTTGAACTGTGATTGTGAAACACCATCTGCGTGCTTATGATTGTCGCCAACACCAGTATAAGGAAATTTTGAATGTCTTGAAGGAATTACTGGTGTGGCGGGGTCGTGAAATAAATCAGGGAATAATGAACGAACAGATTGAGTCGCAGGGGCGTTAACCATACAAGGCTTTCCAACACGTGCATCTGTGTCATTTAGAGAAAACAATGATCTGGGAGGCCTTGTAAGGGAATCAACTTTATGCGGCGTAGGAGTCGATTGATAATCAGTATGCGAATCAGATTTAGGTTTGTGTCCAGGGAGACACCGAGTGGGCTCGAGGTAGGTTTCATGAACCGGGAGAGGTAGTGAGCCACTATGGTTTTCGAGCTTTGATTCGACATGGGGCGCGAAATATTCAAAGGTAGTACAATAGGCTTTATCTCCATGCACCCATCTATCATTGCTCATAACTTTTGAGGTCACAACTTCAGTACCCGACAACTCAGGAGGAGGAGCGAGAATGTCACAAATAGCAGTACTCTCCTCGGAGGCCTGAATGTGGTCTGGGCTGGGGGAGATGGACAAGGAAGCATTAGGGATAGAGTCTAAACAACCGTTAACTTACGGGTCGTCATAGGGAACACTAGGCTCAGGTTGGGTCACTAACTGAAATTGTTCAAGGGAAACGAGAATCACATAGTTGAACTGTTCACTTAACAACTTCCAATCGACATCCTTTTCAGGGAACTCAAAAAAATAATGAACGACTCTGATAGAGAACTCATCTAAAGATTCCTGAGGTTCCATTCTGATGTCATTTAGCTTTATCAATACACTTTGAAAATCATACCTGTGAAAAGCTTGTTGTAATTCACTGGCGAATTGTTCAAACGAATGGATGGAAGCTTCTGGAAATGTGTGACACCATTGATTAGCGCGACCTTTGAGGGTGAGGAAGAAAAGCAAACATATCAAACCTTCATTTTCAATTTCGTAGCGGTCACCAAAGTCATAGAAATCTAAAAGGTGTTGGGTTATGGACACTCCGTTTTCACCATCAAATTTTAACTGGGACAAGTGATACATAAGTTCATCGGGGATGAAGTATCGAGGCTCATAAAACTCCAACAAACATCTCGGGAGAATGATTTGGGAAGGAGCCATTACAGATATGAGATTAACTGCAGGCTCTCAGGGCTCAGCTTGTCGTTTGGCCCTCCTTCTAGCGCCAATTTTGTTGACGGGAAAATCTGTCCGGCCAACAGCAGGGGATCTCCCTGGTAAAAGGTCCTAATTATACCTTGAACCGTTTGGACTAGGGATCCCGTCTGGGGCGTGGGTCCGGCTACCACTGATTTCTCCTTTGCTTTGGGTCTCGCTTAAACGCTATAAAATAGTGGATACACACCTAATCAACTGATACAATACATATGATTGATGCATTAAATGTACATACGACACTATGAGTAGCAAGAGGAAAAAATAAAGCATGAAGACCAAAGGAAGTGTTGTTAACAACACTTCATTAGGGTCACGCTTATAAATTGTTCTGACCACAAAGGAAACAATTCCTCATAACAAGAACACCCTTCACTTCCTAAAAGTTTTAAATGGTAACACAAATGCTAATAAACAAAGCCATCAGCGTTCGTTAAGAAAGTGAAATGAACTCAACCACCATTAACATACTCAAAAAACTGTTATGTAAATTGTGATATGAATTAAAGATACAGTTCCCTTAATCTAAAGACGTTCAGAAACTAAAAACATAATACTCAATAGTACTTGCACATATGAAAACACCAGATCCACAAAGGGATTTTTCAAAATGCTTGTATTCATGCTTAAATGTATAATCCTCTGGTAATACAATATATTCAGCTCGAGTCCCAAACAAAAGATAATTTACAAGTTCCTGAAGGAAGTATTTATAGAGCAAAGCTTGCCCTTTGGGCTCCCTGACTTTTTTCTTTCCCGACTGTTGGGCTACCTTGCGACCTAGTCGCTGGGTCGCGTCGTCGGGCATTTGATAGGGGATGCGACTCAGCGACTTGGCGACCTCTGCGACTTGCGACCTTTGGGAATTTGCGACCTGCGACCTTGGACCATCCGCGACCCGCGACCTGAAGAAATCTGCGACCTGCAACCTCAAGCAGATCTGCGACCTGTGACCTCCTGGGATTTGCGACCTCGCGACCTCGGCAGACATGCGACCTGCGACCTCGGCAGATCTGCAACCTACGACCTCCTGGGATTTGCGATCTCGCTACCTCGGGCCATGTGACCTATGACCTCGGCAAATATGCGATTTGTGGCCTTCTTGGGTTTCATAGAAATATTGCTTATCCTGCCTCCTTTGCTTTAAGAAAGGGTCCCCTTGCTTGCTGGGAAAAACTTCGGCTCAATGCACAGACCGACAGCTTCCACCTGCAGTCACATAGCTAGGTTACATGTTTTTATTGACAAACAATAATGTTAGGGGCATAGTTAATTAATTTCCAGAATTGAAAATAACAACTTAGACCCCTGTATGGTCAGGTATTGTGCCGCGGCGAGGTCTTTACTAAGCTCTGAATGTTTGCAGCAGAAACTATTGATAAGATCAAAGATTTTCTGTTTGTGATCCTAGCAGGTCGGGCAAATGGCAACAGCCTGCAACGCATTTTCAGAGCCACTTTAACTAGACTGGTATTTTTCCACTGCAATACATTCATAAGATGCTCATACAACCACTTTCATACAGTCCAAATGATCAGCGGATTTGCTGCTCCTAATGTGGATCTTTATTGCAAGATCATCTTCGTGGCCGCAGCAACCTTTACGATTGCCCCTCAGAACCTTCAGGTAAATATAACAAAGGCACCACGTACTTTTCGACGTTACAATCGTTGCACAAAATCCGGATCTTATTGTTCTGGTAAGACAAAGTTAAAACACGCTTGACAAAGACCTGTAGGTGTCATTGCATTTCGTTGAAATAGTCCATATGAGTAGCACGCCCATAAGGTAGTATTACTCCCTCGTGGGTTTAAACGAAACTCAAAACAAACGGGAAAGTTGTGGTGTATTACTCCTTCCACACAAGGATGACAATCCTTTACTATAATCGAATGGTGACAGCTATATTTAGCCAGTGGAAGAAATTATCCCCGCCCCAGCTCCATGTATACTGCATTGATCACGATGACCGTGATGTTTTGAAATGTTATCAGCAAAACTTGCAAGTTTCAGAAAGGCGTGTGAGTTTTATAAACATGCTTCCTCATGCAGACCTACACCAAAAACATAACATAAGACAGACCCCACGGATAGATTGTCGTCGTTGATCTTGATCCACTGTGAAGGCCTCATGAGATACGTCGGCTTTAAATGTCGAGGTCATGGTATAGAAACACATACATAGATTTGGATTGCATTTGCACAGCGCTAAGTTCCCCAAGAAAATTGTTGGTTAGATGGAAAAGAATGTGGTTATGGAAAATAGAATGACAACATACAAAGTGTAATTTGGTCGGCAATGATGGCGGATCGAGGCAGTCTGGGGCTTTACGAGGCGATTGGATTTTTTTCTGGAATTTTCCAAAGGTAGCGCCTGCGTTAGGGGCATGCCGCTATATCCTCACACTGCTTTATGGAAGTTGCCGAAGGTAACGCATACCTCACGCTCCTTTCACGGATTTTCCAAAATTAACGTGTACATCGGGGCATGCAATTCGGTTTTGCAATGTTCTTGGGATAATAAAGCCCTGCTCTTTCTAAAACAATTCATTACATTCGGTCGGAAAAGTCGCGCCCGGTCCTGGATTCGCTGGTGTCCAACTTTGCGACTTGGCGACCAAGGGGTCGCATAGTCGCAAATCCAACTAGGTCGCATTTTGCGTTCATGCCCCAGACTTGCGACTCAACGACTAATGAGCAACTGCGACCCACTACGAGGTCGCGTAGTCGGGTGGTGGCATAGATTTCTTGTTTTGGAATGCTGCGACTCAGTGACTGGTTGCAATGAGCCAGGGGTCGCACTCTTTATTGCTGCACGAAGTGCGACTTGGTGATTCATCTATGATTTCCCTGTGCGCACATTGAACAAATGATAAGTGCGATGTTTTTCCGAGGCCTCTGGGTGCCAGCGCTCAATTAAACGGAGTCGATGTGATGGGATTTCACGCAACATCGCACCAAAATGTTTCCTCTTCCAGTGACCTGTTACAAACAACAACGATTCCTTTCACCTTTACCGCATGCAGCAACATACATGTTCTCTTGGTATGTCAGGTTTGTCATTTTCACTATGTTTTGTCCGATGCTAAATGCGACGCACGATCGATTTTGAAAGCGGGATCATGCATATTGATTGCGCTGAAACACTTCTTCATGAAATGTGTTAAGGGAGGTGCGATATAGCCACCAACGCTGCTCTCTTCTCGTCAAACAGATGTATGTGTTGTTTCAATCCTTTTGGAGTGCGCATTCCTTTTCAGGGCGGAAACCAACATGGATCACTGGTTTTTTTTTAGTTGTGCTGTGGTGATTCTCACCATACGTTAAATATCGCCGTATATTTGAAAGCCAAACCTCGCGTTGCACTCCAAACTCCTGTAAAGTCAAAAAAATCATGCAACAACACCTTCATGCAAGCCCATGTGTAATGGTTATGGCACCTTCGCGCATTTCAACACATGATCCTTTTGTTATCTATATCTTCACTCTTACCTTCCAAGTGCGCTGGCCACCAATGGTCCTCACTGGGAAAATATAGAAACACGTGGACGAAAAACACCGTAGATCTGCCACACATGGAGGCTAAGATTAACACGGCGCCCTTTGGAGAATTCTGATTATTTTGGTGGCCCATGAGAAATAGATAAAGCCTGAACTATTAACAATCAGACGAACGCCTCCACAAGATCAGTCTCGACCGATATGGTTTTGAACCAGAAATTTTTCACCGTTTGAAACAGTGGGTATGGATTAACATGAATTTATGACTGTGTCTTTGGTTGGGCTATTATTTCCATCGTGGCCTTGTTATACCCTCCCGCTCGTATTTCAAACATCGTTTGACCACTAAATATATGCTCCAGATTTTTATTATTAAATGCGACCACCATGCATAGAAGCCTTCGCGCCCATATGTAGTTTGATCCATATTTGAATGGTGAGGTTTGAGCGATATGTATATATATACGTCTGCTCCAAACATTTACCATAGGTAGAAAACCTGCCATCGAACATTCGCGCACCATATTTATTATAACACGCTTCTTTAGGTTTGTGATACACTCTACCCCATGTTTTAAACACAAGATTTGATCATTATATCTGCCATATAAATATTAAGCTCACTTGTAATGTTTTCATATAGTCTTGATCCACCATTTTATATGGTTTGGAAACTACATTGTCTTCCGCCTTGGTTTAATTGCATAATATTGCACCCACCGTGTAGCTTAGGTCTAACAAACATTGCTTCCCTTTCCCCAATTTGCCAGAGTTGTCAACACAACTCAAAATCATTGTTGGTTCAGAAGAATGGCCTTTTATAGAATTTGTACAATCTGCAAAGACAAAATGTACTTTTCCATTACTTTACTTTGGTACAACCAAGAGCTTCCTTCTATGTTGCCATTATGGGTCAAATTTGTGCAGGCCATAAATTATTATGGACCTCAAATTGACACTTGCTATACTATCTGATCTATGTGCTTTTGGATTGACATTATCATGGCTAATCACATTATGACTAAGCTGCAAATTTCTGTGGGCCCTTTGCATAATCACCGCCTCAACTGTGTTTAGTGCTTGTTTCCAAAACATGATGCAGTTGACCAACGCGATGAGCACACTGTAATGTTTGCTTGTCAACCTGTGGATTCCAGTCCTGCTCACAGAAAATGACAATATCAGCTCCTGCAAGATTCAAACCCACACCACCAGCTCGGGTAGATATTAAAATACAAATGCTTCACGAGTATCATCATTGGACTTTCTGATGTCACTTGACTCTGGCAGTGTTGATGCTTTGCCACCAAAGCTTTGCACAGCTGTGAAACGCTCTTCTGCTCTTACTGATCCATCAAGACATTCATAAGAATACCTTTGCAACTCTAAGTAATCCTGAATAATGTCTATTGTTTGCGTCGTTTGAGAAGAAATCAAGACACGATGTCCTTGACTATGCAGCTTCTCGAGCAACATGTCCAAGATGATGAGCTTTCCACTCGCCTGAACTAAGTGTTCACCTTCTTCAACTGGCTCTGGCTCTACACCATTGAAAAGATAAGAATGGCTACATGTTTTCACCGTTGTACCCCAATATTTTGTAAATATTGATGCTGAGTGCCTAAACCACTTGTTTGAAGCTGGGCCACTCTTGCTGCAATACAGATGCATAAATTTTATTTTGAAGTGGGACCAATGGAGCCAGTACTGTAACCCCAGATAGTGGTGGCCATGTAAGAGTTCCATTCTTGACAAGTATAGCTTTTGTACGCCGAAGCATGAATGCATGCACAATATATCTTAGCATCTTGAACTGTTTGCTACATCCAGAGGTATTGTCACCTTGAGTCAAGGTCACAACTTTAATGGGCACAACACCAAAAGGGCCACGGGAATTTCTGTTGATCTTTCAAGTAAGCCAACAAAATTATAGCCTGCAATGTGTTCCCAAGTCCCATTGTGACTGCAATTTCCCTTGACTGGCGCGGTCTTATTTCCTGCGTACATGCGATAGATGTCCTCCACTTCTCATGTTTCAACTCGTACTACTCTTATCCTTCTCATCGGTGTGGTGATGACATTTATGAGTATATCACCTGTGGGATCGACCTGTATGGAACATTATCACATCACAGTTACTTGTTTTGAGAATGGTGTCCCTAGATAAACATATAAGACTTACGAGCTTAAGAGAAGTATTCAACAGCATGCTTAATGACCCATGACGAGAGGGCCTTTAATCGACAATACAAAGAGGTTTCCATTCAAATGTATGCATGGCAATCTCATGGCGCAACTGCGGTAAGAGTGTTCGAGCGTATGCTGGATGATCCCTCCCACATATGACGTGATTGCAACAACAACATCTGATCATGATGGTGAGAAAGCTCACGAGGGGTTGGGGATAGGTCGGTGGGATGTCACTAACTGCAGGTCGGGTGAAAGACTTTAACGCCTAAGCGAGCAGAGGGGGAACCTGAAATTTTAAATATACCCCAAAATTTTGGGTGATGTTGTAGCGGCTACAACACGACCACAAATCAAAAATCCCAACTTCAGAAAAAACAATAACACTGGAAAAGCTAAGGAAGCTTCTCCATATCAAAACATTAGGCCCCCATTCCAAGAGAAATATGCTAAAAGTTCTCAAAATAATGATGAATATGAGGAAAATATCAATCTAATAATGGGGATAGAAGAAAACAACACAATTTTCCTCACTCAGGAGGATCAAGAACTCTTTGAGCTTCAACAACTCAAAGTGGAAACTAGTGAATCCTTTGACTATAAACAAGGTTATGAATTCGCAATCAATGAAATTCATAGCCAATATAACCTAAGAAGCAAGAAAAACAATGAGCCTTCTACTAAAAACAACTCTCAAAATCAAAATAAAAAGAATTTAGAAGCACCAAAAAAAAAGATTTTGCAAATTCTCCCAAGGGAAAACAAGCAAAATTTCAATCCTCCCAGTCCCAAAAAATTGCCAAGTCCAAAAATTGTTGACATCATTGAATAAGTGGCCCAATCCTCCAATAATTCCCAAAATGCCAACACTACCAAATCCCCTAATTCAGTAAAATCAGAAATTCCTAACCCTAAGAAGAATCCTGCTGATTCTAAATCAACAAATCCAAAAACTGTTAATACCAAAGCTTTTGTTGGAAGTTCAAAATCTGAAAAAACTTCTACTGCCCCTGAATCTGTCCTTGAAAAGAGAACTAAAGATAGCAAAATTCAAGAAACTCAGACAGAGAACAAAAGGACAACTCAAGATAAAAGTACATCTGCTGAAATTCATGAAAAACCCACTCAGATAATTGTCACAAAAGATGAACTAATTCAAATTAGTAAGTCTCAACCAGCATTTAATATTCAAATTTAAATAGAAAAATTAAAGACAAAAATTCCTTTAACAAAATTGGTAAATAATGACTTGTATGTATCAACAATTACTGAAACTTTGAATATGAATGATGGTGAAGATGCCATTAATCTAAATGATGATCAACCTGAATTAATTTTTGGCCCTAATGTAAATGGTAAGCATTCAAATGGATCAGTTCCTCCCTTCTATATTAGTCTTACTATTCACGATCATATTTTACACAATGCAATGTTAGATTCAGGAGCTTCCCACAACTTAATGCCAAAAGCTATCATGGAAACTCTGAATTTAGGAATAACAAGGCCTTATAAAGATTTTTTTTCTTTTGATTCAAGAAAAGTTAAGTTCATAGGATTGATAAAAGACTTATGTGTGAATTTGGTTTAGTATCTTGGTAAAAGTATGGTTATGGATATTGTAGTAGCTGACATCCCACCAAAGTATGGTATGCTTCTTTCTCGCTCATGGGGAGCTAAGTTGTAGGAATCTCTACAATTAGACATGAGCTATGCCACCATATTAGTGTTTGGACAACCTAAGAAACTTTATAGAGAAACTTTAATGAAATACATGGCTAGTAGTGCTAAGAGATCAATAAATTACCCAATTTACTCAACACCAACTGATCTTGACTCTTTCATTTTATGTAACTCTGATAATAATGAAATCCAAACTGAATTAACTGACATAAATCCTAAACCAAACAATGATAATATTTTTCATGAAGCCTTGTGGCACTTAGACTTTGATGGTTCAGTGAACAAGTCAGGAGTAGGAGCTGGAGTGTGGATCACAAACATTGAGACCAGTCATTCGGAAGGACATGCCTTTAGACTCAATTTCAAATGCACCAACAACATGGTAGAGTATGAGGCACTTATCTTAGGCCTCCAAATCATCAGAAACTTAGGAGGTAAGAGAATTTTAATCATGGGAAATTTGGAATTAGTCATTAAACAAATAAATGCTAAATATTCTGTTCATAATCCTAGATTAGCCAGATATAGAACTATAGTAACTGATTTGGTTGATGATTTACTAGAATGTAAGTTTGCTACTATTCCTAGAAAGCAAAATTTGCAAGCACATTGCCTAGAAACTTTTGCTAACACATGTAACTTACCTTTTCAACCAACACATAGATATAATGATGAAGTTAAATATAGACCCATTGTCCCAGACAAAGTCAAATACTGGCAGATTTTCTCTGAAGATGAACAGATTTACCATTTTTTGAATAATGAGGATGAATTTCAAAACTATAAGATAGACATAGATGGTAATTTAGATTCAGGATGTAATTTAGATTCATATCTTAATTGTGAAATAGATAACATAGATGTACATAAACTTACCAAACCCATTGTATTTACTCAATCTGACATAGATAACTAAGAAAAGGTAGATATAGAGTAAATAATTGAAGATGAAATTGAGATGTTAGATTTAAAAGATAATTTTTTGCCTAAGGGTTTAACTCCTTTGGAGGAACTATTTGATTCCAATGATGTGCCCAAAAATCCTAAAATGGAACCAGTCAAGTCTGACATTGAAGAATGTAACATTGGGACAGAAACAAAACCAAAAATATCAAATTGTCAAAATCTTTACCCCCTCAAGAAAAAGAAAAATACATTGAACTTTTAAAGGAATATCAAGATGTGTTCGCATGGAGTTATGAAGATTTAAAAGCATACGACATAAACATAATTCAACACAAGATTCCTATAAAAGATGATCAAAAACCATTTAAACAAAAATTTGGGAGGATTAATCCTGTCTTATTACATTCGATTGAAAAAGAAGTTAAACGCATGTATGATGCCCAAATCATTGCACCAATCAGATATTTTGATTGGGTTTCGAACTTAGTACCTACAAGAAAGAAAACTGGTGAAATCATATTATGTGTAGACTTCAAGAATCTTAATAAAGTATCTTTGAAGGATAATTACCCTTTACCCAAAATGGACCATATTTTACAAAGGGTAGTTGGTTCTTCCAGGATTTCTTTATTGTATGGCTTCTCAGTATACAACCAGATACTTGTTCAAAAGGAAGACTAAGCTAAAACTGCTTTTACCACTCCATGGGGCACTTTCATGTATGAGAAAATGCCTTTTGGCTTGATGAATGCTGGAGCTACCTTTCAAAGGGCTATGGACATAGCCTTTGCAAAGGAAATTCATGACTTATTGTTTATCTATTTAGATGATATTACTGTTTTTTCTAAGTCAGATAATGAACACTTGGATCATCTGAGACAAGTTTTCATTAAGTGTAGAAAATTTGGTATATCCTTAAACCCAAAGAAGAGTCTTTTTGGACTAGAGGAAGGAAAATTACTTGGACAAAAAATTTCAAAGGAAGGTATTAGGATAGATCTGACAAGAATCCATACTGAACATTCACCCACCTAGGAACATCAAAGAGCTACAAGCATTTTTAGGTAAAATTAACTTTTTGAGAAGATTTATTTCTAACTTAGCAGAAATCATCAAATAACTGAATAACATGCTTAAAAAGGACTCTATTTTAAAATGGACAGTTGAAGAAAAACAATCATTCGAATCCATTAAACATTCTTTAACAAAAACACTAGTCCTAATCAGTCCAGACTTCAAGAAATATTTTATAATCTTTTCATTTGCCTCAGAACATACCATAGTTGCAGTTCTATTGCAAAAAAATGACCAAGGTTTTGAAAAGAATATAGAATTTTTCAGTAAAACCCTTAGAGATGCACCTTTGAAATATAACATAATGGAAAAACAAGCTTTAGCCTTGGTTAAATCCATAAAATATTTCAGAGTGTATATTATTTACTCCCACATTATTGCCTATGTCCCTAAGTCTGTAGTCAAAGATATTCTTACACAGGATGGGCCAGATGGAAGAAGAGGAAAGTGGATTGTCACTATCCTTGAATATGACATAGAGATTAAACCAATGAAGCTCATAAAAGGACAAGGTTTAGCCAGGCTGATGGTTGAATCCTATTGTAATGCTTTAGATATAAATTTGATTTACTAGGTTGATGACCAGGAAGAGATGGCGACTCCATCGATCAGTGAAGCCTTTCTAGACTCACCATGGTACTCAGATACTATATTTGTACTTAAAAATTTACAAGCTCCTCCTGGATTAACTAGAACTAAAGCTAGATTCATCAAACTTAAAGCAGTGAGATATTGTATTCTAGATAATGTGCTATTTTGGAAAGAACAAAGTGGGATATTACTTAACTGTTTACTGTAATCAAAAGCTGGCAAAATTATTGAAGAATTTGACGCAGGTGACTGTGGAGGGCACTTATACTGGAAAATTACAGAAGATAAGATTCTTAGAGCTAGTTTCTACTGGCCTAATTTATTTGCCGATGTAAAAAAATTTGTTACCTCATGTCACAAATGTCAGATTTTTGAAGGAAAAAATAAATTTTTACCTTTACCCCTGAAACCTATTTCTACTGAGATGTCATTTCAACAATGGGGTTAAGAATTCATTGGATAAATTCACCCTCCATCCTTTGGCCAACAAAAGTGGATTTTGACTGCCACATATTACTTTACTAAGTGTATTGAAGTTGTTCCTACTAGAAAAGCCACTGACTCAGTCATTATCTCTTTCATAGAAAACAACCTTTTATCTAGATTTGGATGCCCACAGAAAATAATTATTGATAATGCAACATCATTTAAATCTAAGAAAATGATTTCCTTTTGTCACAAGCACCATATTACCTAGGCCACTCTACTTCTTATTACCCTCAGGGTAATGGCCTAGTTGAATCTTCAAATAAAAGCCTTGTGAGTATCATCAAAAGACTACTTGAATAAAATAAGAAAACTTGGAATAAAAAGTTAGTCTATGCCTTATGGGTAGATAGACTTACTACCAAGAAGTAAATTGGAACATCTCCTTACCAGATTGTATATGGGATGGATGTAGTTTTCCCATCATCTTTAGGTGTTCCAATAATGAAAATTATCCAAGAATCACAAGTATAACTCAATGATATACAAATAAGCATAAATCAAACTATTCATCTACAACAGACACGGGAAGAAGTATATGAAAAATCTCAAGTTATTCAGGAAAATATCAAGAAAATATTTGATAAAAGAACTAAAGAAGATGACTTTACCGTTGGAGATAAAGTGTTAAAATGGGATTCCAGGAGAGAAGAAAAAGGCAAGCATGCAAAGTTTGAATTTCTATGGAAAGGGCCCTATGAAATTTATGGATATAGGGGTAACAATGCTTTATTCATCAGAGATTTGGATGGAAATGATATTCAAGATGGTCCAGTTAATGGTAGAATGCTCAAACACAACTATTATTCTGAGTTAACCAATATTTAGTCCCAGTTACTGTTTTACATCATTGTAAATATTCATTGAAGTTTTTTTAGATTGGATTGGATATTTTCTTACCAAATTTGAAGCCTGGAGTGAAGGCCCTAAGCTTTGAAAAGTAAAATTTCATAAATATGAGTTTTCCAGAAAACATAAAACAATTACTAGATCATCAAGGTCAAAATTGAAGGCTACTAGTCTTATAGCTCTTGAAATTTCACAAGGAAATGCCATCCCCATGTGAAGCCGTTGTTAGGGTCCTATAAGTATAGGATTCATAATTTGGAATTGACTTATGATAGTCTTGTAAAATATGTACATACGTTGCTTTCTACAAATGGTTTTCCCATATTTTGTAAAAAATAAAAAATAGAAAATCAAAAGAGGGTAAAAGTCCTAAAAGAAAGATCAAAGGACTTAGAAAAAATATAGACCCCAAAAGAAAATAAATAAAACATGAGAGTGTGCAAGTCCAAATGCCACTACTTTTTACTTTTTTACTGATGATTATGGCAGAGTGTCAATAAATGCCATAATACATGACGAGTTAAACTGTGTAAAATTGACTTGTCATGTTTTCAATTTTCATGTTTTAGATAGTGAGTAAAGATTATTCAGACATTTTAATCCTGACTAATCAGTAGATAGGTAGAGAATAAAGAGGAGCTCATCAGTTTAACCTGAGCCCTCGGATGATATAAGGTAGGTATAAAAGTTGGGTAGGTATAAAGAAGTGGGAAAATCATGTAAATATTCATCACCGGGAAAATAATCACTAATTACCCCTCCCCTATAGTTATTCTGCATTCTAGACTTTCAGTCAAAGAGGCTCAGATCATTTCTCTGACTTCTATTGGGACCGGACCTAAGGCTCAATGACTGATAAGTTAAAAGTGTTGAATTCCTATATTAAATCCCTAATTATCATCATTTACCCTTCATACACTCATTACTATTCAATTTCATAAGTAAGCACCTTTTTTACTTAATGAAATATGAAATTCCCCATTTCACTAAATCCCTTCATTCATAAAAGCATAAAATCCTCCAAAAGCATTATATCCTAAGTTAAAAGTGGTGAAATTATAAATGATAAAAGCTTTGCTTTAATATTTTCACTTTACTTAGTCATGTAATTGTATTTTTGGTGTATTTCATTGTCCCTTGTCATATTAACTTCTAATTTATATATTAAATCCCTAAAAATGACCTTTTCCTATTAATATAATTCCCTTTATATTAATACCCTTTAAACCCACTATTATAAGCTTTTATGTCAGAGTAATTATCCACATGTAGAAATAAAAAGCCCCAATTACAACCCCTTTGGCATAAAACTAACATTATGTAAAAATTCCTCCCCCTATAGTGAATAGACATTTCCACAGTCTATAACTATATAATAAAAATAAAATATAAAAGGGCTTTAGGCATGTTTTATATATGTCTAAACAAAAATATATTCCCTGAGCTTATCATAAAGTTTCATTTAAACTAAACTTTAGAATCCTCGGAACCTTTTGCAAAGAGCTCATATCATTGTTATTACCCGCCTCACGTGCCTTTTTTCCCTATATATATAAACTCTCTTTATATATATAACACCTCCCATTATACCCTTTTGAACCATATGCCCGCATATATATTAAACCTTTTGTAAAGAAACTTTGGTTATAAATCATATTCCATAAAGTTTTTATTACATTAAGCCATGCGCTATCGCATAAGTTGCCCGGACCCTACCCAACCTTTCCACTGCAACTTTACAATTGATCCCAACCGTTCGCTCCAATCATCCAGATCCAACGCCTGATGATGAGTTTCGCGCTCGAAACATAAACGATGACCCCAAGCCAAAAGCAGCGCGAAATGGGTTGTTTTGATGAATCGGACTCCGGTGACATGGTGAACTTTGATTGCATTGCGTTCATTTTTCAGAAAACCACATACTATCTAAAGCCCACACGAAAACCATTTCCTATTTTGGCATTCGAAAACAGAAAAAATCTTCCCACCTTGATATGATTAGCACTTAATACGTTTGTAATATTTATTTCAAGGGTTAAAACCTTTGTTATAAAAATTTATATGCGTTATTTGTGTATTCATCTGCGCCCAACTGTTATTTGAGCCTCTGACTGTGTTTTAAGCCTTTCATTCCCATTTAAAGACTATTTTCACCACAGATTTCTAGATTCAAGACCAAAATGCACTTGTTATGCTCCAACAAATCGAAATAAAGATCAAATTCAACTGCAGAAGCATTCAAAAGCCCTTTCGACAGTCAAAATACTTGTAAAAAGGGTATTTTCCCAAATCTAGTCTGCAAAAAGATAATTCATTCATATAATTTGCCCAAAAACGCTCAAAACTAGGGCAAACTCTCGCAAATTTTCCCTGGAATTCACTGCTTCATGAAAGCTTCATTAAAATCCAAATCCTCAGTTTAAAACCCCTAAAATATCAATTCCACAATTAGAAAAGGTTTTAAAACCTACATATTACCTAAAAAGTCTCTTTTGCAGTCCTAGTCATTCAGAAAACCTGTGTTTTCTATCTTAAACCTGTTGCACGTGTCCCAGATTCCTGATTGAACATTAAAATAATCACTGAAGCTATCTTTGCCTAATAATTTCTGAATTTACCCTCTGCAAACTGTTTAATCTTGCTTTAGTTATTTAAAAATGACCAAGAAACAAATGACACCTAAAGCTAGAGGCTCTAGGCCTGTTAAACCTGGAGGATCACCTCCTAAGTCTGAAGTAGCAAAAGCCCTAAAATCCACCACTGCACTCACTGCAAAAACCACTATATCTTTCAGTCCTCTTCGGCCACCAGTTCCTACTGTAGAAACCATCCCCTTAATTGACATGGATTATAAAATTGCAGACCCAGTAGTGGAATTCAATCTATTAGAGACTCACAATTGGTGTTTTAAAAAATTCCTGGAAAAAGATGAAATGCCTGTTTTGGAAACTAATCTTCCCAAATATGTAGTTCCAAAAACACATCCAGGCCAGGACCTTGTGAGACTATGCCAAAAATACTATTTTCTAGACCATAGAGCAATTGTGAATGCAGACAGGGAAATTCTTTTCTCTATTACAGATGAGTCTATCAATGAAATGTTGCAGTTACAGTTTGACCCTAAAGCAGTGCCCATTTCCATTGAAGCATTAACTCAATTATATCTCGGATTATATTTCCCCAAGAAATTTAATATTTTCCAGAATTTCATGCCTTGTTATGTAGACATCCCAAAAGTGAATCCTCCATATTCTACTTCCAAGTTTCCTGAGGGTTCTAGGCATGTGATTTCAATGTTACTCTTCATATTAGGTTACTTCACTGATGAGTTCACT
Source organism: Pinus albicaulis (assembly GCA_034641835.2). Taxonomy (NCBI): domain Eukaryota; kingdom Viridiplantae; phylum Streptophyta; class Pinopsida; order Pinales; family Pinaceae; genus Pinus; species Pinus albicaulis. The sequence goes on from CM076579.1 coordinate 688,150,007, forward strand.
GATGAATCCATCCTTGGGTTTTTATCAACTTTATCTCCTGGTCAGCCTCCTACTATGATTTTTGACTATGGTAGGTTTATAGCTGATTCTATCCATCACCAATTGACCAAGTTACCCACTGAAGGGGTATTCAGATATTCTTCATATTTATTTCACTTGTTTTTTCTTTTCACAATCTGATCACTTTCCAATAGCATTATAGAAAATGAACATAGAGTGCCAGCCTCTATCAGTTATCTTTTGGACTTCTTTATTGAGAAAGGAAGGCAATGAATTCAGTTATACATATTTTTCAGATTTTTTCATACAACCAGCTATGAGTTTACGGTTCAAGGCAGATCAACCCAGGATAAATGATGAAATTAAGAAAATATTACAGCTATCATAACAATGCAAAATGGGAGATTGGTTTTTATATGAGAACCACACAGAATTGAGAATTTTTGGATCTAATCTCCAACCTTACAAACTTCCCAAGTATTTGACTATTAGAGTCTTTGCTTTAGAATATTTAAGACAGATTTTGAATTCTAATGCCATCAATTTTATGGCTTCCAAAAAGAAAACCCAATTCAAATTAAAGAATCAGATTGGTCCTTTCATTGTGAATAATAGAGATGTTGATAAGGAGATAGAAAAAATAGTGTCAGAGCTAAAATTTCAAGTAATTTTCCCTTGGAATTATGACCCCCAAGGTCTTCTAAGTAGTATAAGGGTTAAATGTAAACTTCCTCCTTTCATACATGAATCTAAGCCAGATATTAAAAAATATGAAAATCAGACAGAATGGAGAGAAAACACTTTGATAGATACAACTGCCAATGAACAGCCAACATGAAAAATGGATACCACACTTGCCATGGTAACTTCAAAACAGCTAGAATATTAAAATAAAAGAAGCAGAGATGATGGACCATACACAAAAGATACTACTAAAGAGACTAAATTCAAGCTCATCTACAACAAAAGGCCCAAGCTCACTACTATTGAAAAATAAAAAGTAATTGAAATTGAAGATGTCAATGAACTAGAAGTAAACAATGATGAGGCCACTGTAATAATTAATGAGACTTTAACAGAGATGGAAAAGGAACAAGCAGCAGCCAAAGAACCAAAAACTTAGATGATTGAGAAACAGGTTAATATTGAAGCTTCTTCTTCTAAAACAACAGAAGAAAATATTTGGACATTACAGAAAGATATAAACAGATCAAACAAAAAAATGAAGAAATCAAGAGTGAGATTTATTCTCAATTCTTAAAATAGAAGCCAGGAAATCAGAACAGGCTACTTAGTGCCTTTGATTATACAACAAACAAGATGATCATGTATTTTCTACAACCAACTACTTCAACTCCAAAAACAATGGTTGATTACAAGAAGACAGAGTTATAAATAGATGCTGAAAGTATTCATGAACTTGACCAGATAGAGTTTCACAGGAACAATTCAGAAATGCTCTATTCAATAGTTGTGACAAAGGCCATGAGTGTGAAAAATTTGCAGAATACAGTCTTAAACCTACAGGACCAAATGAAGCTTGACAAGGCATCCCTCTATGCCAAATATCTGAGAATAAAAGCTTTAGAAGACTTAGTGTTGCAGGTGGGAGTTGATCCTTCAGATATTCAAGTTGTTGAAATACTGATTAAAAATAAAAATGAGGACATCGATGCCTTGAGGAAACAACTGAAGCTTGCTCAAAGTGAGCACCCTCAGGCTAAGGAAATTCTTCAAGAACAAACAAAAAAAGATGACATGATGCAGTTGATTGTCAAACTGACTGCCCAGATAAAATAAATGGAAACACAATTAGATCAATTAGTAAAGGAAAAAGAAACAATGAAAGAAACTAATGTTCCAGTGGTCCCTACAGTTATACCTATAATCACTACAGTTGTGGCCTCCACTTTGGGAGAAAAATTGGCACCAAAAGAGTTATTGGCAATTGCAGTGCCAGTACAATCAGCCACAACATCGGCAACATATTCTTCAACCACACAAGTACAACACATAGATGATGCAGGGAAAATAGTAAAGGCTATGGAGGAATTGTCACTAAAAAACAATGAAATTAGTAGTTTGAAGAAAATGATTTAGAATATGGAAGTCTCCAACAAAGAAACATTAATCAATGCCAACAATTATGAGCAAAGGGCCAAGAGACTTGAAGAGAAAATCAAAAGCCTTAAAAAATACTTGAGTTTCACTGCACAATTTTCTTACAGAAGAAATTACCTTTGGGCCAATATAATTGATTCCATTCATCTCCAATGGCCATCAATTAAAATTATCTATGAACAGAGATATTTGCTCCTAGCAGCTCAAGTTGAAATACAAAGGACCAAAGAAGAATTAGCAGATAAACCAGCACAAGCATTGAAGCTAATCACTTTCTTGAATAGTAAAAACAAAACAGAGCTAGAGGAATTACAGGTACAGGATAGGACAGAGACCATTTTGTAGATCAAGAAGGTTCTGACAAAGAGAAATCTAATGAACACTTTAGAGGAAAAGTGTGATGCTATGAATATTTCAATAACCAAATTCTTAACAAAATACACTATGCTAAGACAAGTTGGTATTCCAGATATTCATGTCTTCAATGAGAAGTTGATGAATCAAAAAAAGTATGACAAGAAGATAAGGGATTATGCAAAAGAACAAGTCGACAAGCCACTGCCACAGGGCTCTCCCATAGGAAAGGTTATTCTTCAATATATTGAAGACTTGTTTTTTCTTCAAAATGAGATCAAGCATCTTTTTATCTTTAAGCCTAATTTTTCCAAGTACAGAGATGATGATGAAAACTTCCGAAAAATAAAAAATGTAAAAATACCAAATGCAGAACAATTGCAGGCTTTTACAGATTTAATGTACCAGTGAAAGGGCAAGACAGTGAAGAAAACTACTTCAGAAACAGTCAATCAGAAAATGAAATAAATAAAATAGTCAACTGATTTTTTACTGCTGGCAGTTTTCTTTTTATAGCAATAAAAGAGTAAAAAATAATAGTCAAAGTGTATCAGGGTCAAAGGGATAGCATTAAAGTGTATAAGAAGAAAGAGTATAAGTGAAGGCAGCCCAAACAAAGATATTTCATAAGCAGCTAGTTAGCAGGACAACTTGCCAATAAAGGCTACTTGATTAGATTAAGTTGTTCTATATATTTTGGATAAGAGGACAACTTGCTAGTTTGTTAAGAAGCTGTCCCTCTTATTTTGTAAAGATACTTTGTATTTCCTAAAGATATTCCTACATCTCTCTAAAATATTTGTAAACAATAATTTGTATAGATACTTCACTCTTAGAAGTATTAGGTGTGGAATAAAATTGCTAAGATTACGATAGACTTTTGCTGATACATTGGAGGCTTTCATGTGTTGAATTCAAAAGTAGCAGACTGGACAAAGTAAATTGGACATCATAATTTAGGATTCTCGCGATAAGTTAAAGAGAAAAATGCATCTATCTTGTCATTGTTTATTTTTCTGAGTTCCACTCATTTCATTATGTGTTTGTTCTTTCTTAATGAGTAACTAGGAATATTACTTTAGGACTAGATTATGGTTCCCTGTCTTAAATAAGTTACCATTTAAATTTTTTCAACTGATTTTCGGTGTTAGGAATTCTTAATTGCTCCTACTCTCATTTGAATCCTGCCTCCTTCCTCTATTGTCCGGATCAAAGGATCCGTCATTGCCCTTTTTCCCGACTACACAATTTCATCAAAAACCTTTTACCCAAAGCTATGAGGGCTATCTATCTTGCCCTGACTATATTTTCATCCTTTTGGCCTTGCCTTCTCGTACTGCTATCTAGACTTAGACTCCATTAGCCGAATGGTCAAGCAGATTTCTCCCTAGTTTACCTTTAAGTGATTTTTTCCCACCAGACCAATTCAAAACCAAAACCAATTGTTCTATCATAACTAGCCTAAAACACTAAGCAAAAACAAAGTTAATCATAAAGAGAGAGCCTTCTCTGAAATTTAGGAAGGCTAGATCCTAGATTTCCAAAGTAGGTTTGTGGTTATCCCTAATGTTCTTTGACTAAAAACTCAAATCCCCACAACAGAAATTACTGAGGTGATAACACTGCGTTGTAGCATTGGCTCCCGTTGCGGATATTTAGAAATCAGTAGCATTGGCCTCAGTGGTAGTGATTATGAGTGGTAGCGGTAGAAGCTCTCAGGATGGATAGAGAGTGGTAGATTGAACTCCCCTACGATGCGAAATTCTTCTTTTAGATTAGAGAATGTTTAGCATATGAGCGAGAGATAATCAAAGATAAGCGAGGAATTACTTGAGATGAGCTATAGCGACATTTGACAACGATATTCTTGACATGGGATATGATATGATGACACGATTGGAATTTCTCCTAGGCTGAGAGGTGTGAAAATTCTATTTGAAATCCCATTGCAACAATTGTTATTATTTCTACTAATTGTTAATTATTTAACAATTTATCTGCTACGAAAAATATCGAAATAAACACAGCACCTTCACAAATAAAGCTAGGAAAATAATAGCGCTAGGATCTAAGAAAATACTAGCACCACATAGAGTGACACAATTATTTTTGGACAGCGTCTGAAGAAAAACCCAACGCAGGAAAATCGGTGTAGCGGTGAGGGTTTTATATTATTAAGCAACAATGAATATTTGAGTACAATGCGGATGCCTAAAACTAGCAATCCACGGCAAAGAAAAATACGGGAAATTTTATTTAAAGGGAATTACCTTACTCTCACTTAAGATATCCGGCACAACATGTACAAAAAACGCAACCTCACGAAGCTTTTGTGTCACCCTCTGCGTGCTTTGTGTTGTCTCTTGACGTCGAAGCCTCCAACTTGATCTACGATGAAGATGCTATGCCTTCTTTTGCTAAAAGGTATTATGTCTCCAGCTCTGAATACTTTCGACCTACGGAGCAAACGAATTTTCTCAGCCCAAATTGAGCCTTGTCTGAGTTCATTCATGTAATCTCTGCGTTGCCTCCCCTTTGGGAATAACGCCCTTTTTGCCTCGCCTCTCTAGGATACGGAAAACTACCTTTGGATCAACGCCTCTGCTCCTCACTCAACCCGGTTAGATCTCTATCTCTCTCCAACAACTAAATGTTGCTACTTGGGAAATCGATCTCCCAGGAAATCAAATTGCGAAATGTCTTCTCCATACCCACCTTGACCTCCTCTTATAATCCATTGTTGAACACTGTGACAAGATTAAACTTAATCAATAGCTGGGATCATCTCTGGATCGATACGTAGTGAGTTTTAGGCTATTTTCACCTTATCTCAATTAATAGTGATTAACCATATTCCCTAAGTTTAGACTTAGGAGATATTTAAAAACAGTTAATAATTTAATTGAGACACTTCTATGTGGAATTTCCAAAAAATTTATAGGTTTTGGAATCTCGTGTATTCTAGCCTCTCACAAATTTTGTGGCTAGAACACATTTGATTCTACAAAAACAAACACTCCCTCTCGGAGAAGACTTGTTTTAGTGTTGCACACCTACTACAACACTTTGTCTCTATCACCTCCTATCACGCTATTGATGTCTGGCCCCTTTGTATTTGCACCTTGCGCCCCAAATGTGCACAACTTTGATGTTACAGTTATGCTACTAACTACTGTCGTACTCACGCCTTTTGCAACTCCGTTGTCAGCGCAGCTACCCAACATGCGCCCTTTAGAAAAGCATCCAAAATGTTGAATCGGTTGTGATTAGTATGATGCGTAATCTGCAGAGCCTTTGACGGTACTAGCCCGCATTGTCTCTAAAGAATTTCGTTGTTGCGGCTGCGGTATGTGCCACACCCTTGCACTGTTTCCAACTACACCTTGTGCTCCTAGCATCATTGCTACTACTCTGCAAGCTGTCCTCTAGTATCTAAGTACATCTAGTGCTGTGATCCATCTGTGACCCGAATAATTTGAGCCCCCATAGCCAGACGCGATCCGCCAGTGGACTCCTCAAGGACCACCTTATATGTAGCTCTCACGGGGCTACAACTCCAAGTCACCCACCTTACTCTTGGAGGTATGTGGGCCATCATAGTGATGTCTTCCTCAAGCCCCAGACAGCTACAATAGATCTCTTGCTAAAAATTTGCATGTTGATCTTGCTTCTCCTCCTTGTCCTTCTTTCTAAGAGGACACTCTTACTATAATAATAAAGCTCACCACGAGGTCTTTCTTCTTCTTTCTGTTCCCCTTACCCCCAGGCTAGGACCCTTAGATGCAAGGGCCACATTCTCCCTCCTCCTTCCATAGTCTTAAATGCATTCTTTGCGTGCCGCCTGCCCAGTGAACTCACTGCTTGAGCTCCTCGAACTCCTCTGCTGCAATCGGCCACATCTGTCCCACCTTGGCAAGGTATCTCTTGCCCTAGATACTACGGACAAATAGTTTCAATCCTCTAAGACATTGTTGAGTGCCAATCGCACCTACTTTATGGGTTGAGCGGCTAACCCCCAACAAGCTGCAAGTTGATCTCGGACCTCTGAATCTTGGTGAGGAAGGGGTCTATGCCTTCCCCTTCGGCATCTTGATACATCTCAACTTCTCCTTCGGGAACATCTTCGCTACTCGGAAGTTCCATGGTCGTGGAGAGAGCATCCCACATTTCCTTGGTGGTCCCTTGGCCACCTCATGTGAAACTATATGATCTGAGGACTCCATCAAGGATCCAACCACTTCGCCGCTCCATCTCCTTCTTATATTCCTTCGGTTGATCTAGATCTAGAGGAACTTCCACTATATTATCAATGTAGGCTTTCACACTATATTCATCTAGAAGGAAGGACATCCTTGATTTCAGAGATGACATAGTTGAAAGCTCCATCCAACTATCCTCATCTCTAAACTGTGTGGCCATATTTGAGAAAAAAGCGCTGAAAATTCCCTTTCCCTATGCTCGTCTACTACTCGCACTCATTTACGGAATGCGTGGCTGCTCAACTTCATGCGCGATCGACAACTGAAAATTCGGGAATTTCGGAGGCGAAGTTCCACGAGGAAAATTTCCCTCTGTGTGTGATTTTCTCTTCCACACGACATTGGCTCTACTCTAGCAACCTATTGTGAACCTTCCTACATCCAACCGAGAAATCATTGAGCAGAAAAAACCAATCACTCCTGCGCATACGAGTCACTTGATTTGGAAAATCAAAAATTTTCTACCTGTAGAAAAATCTGTTTCCTCAAGCAACAGCCCTACGGAAATGGTATGTGTTACCATGGGAATTTGACTCTTTATATGCCGAATAATGAAATTTCCTTCTTTTTGCCTACGAGCTCTCAGTTGATCAATTACACTGCGATACCATGTAAAGATTTCACTACTAGAATCCACCTATTGCAACAAACTGGTATTATTTCACCCCAATTGTTAATTATTGCTGAATTTACTCACCTTGACAAATATCAAAATAAACGCAACCTTCTAAATAAAAAGAAAAGTTGTGGAAAATAATAGTCTTCAGGTCCCGAAAAAAGCTCTACTTTTACCATAAAATTTGACACAATTATTTTTGGACAAATAATCACAGGAAAAAACCAACTTGGGAAAACTAGTGCGGCGGTGAGGTTTATAAAAGGTCATTGTTGATAATATTTATGAATATCGGCGATATTCATAAATGTCAGCGATATTTGTGACAAAATTTCGCCCAGAAAATATTGCGATATTTTCTCTCCCAAAGAAATATTACGATATTTACGGGAAATATCGTCGTCACTTGACAGTATCGTGCAACGATAGGAAATATCCGCAGAAACACTCTAGAAGTCGCGGCTGAAAAGGGAATTTTGTCTCTTTTTTTGTCACTTTCGTTTGTGAGGCTTGTAGAAGGGGAAGAGCTTTGTGGTGGTTGTGAGGAGGGACGGAGGATCAAAGAGCCATTATCACTATCGATAAGATTTTTGTGATCAAATATTGAAAAACGATTGAAAAACTTCATTTCTTCCAATAATAGGTATGTTCTTAAAAACCCCTATGTTAATGATTTTCTTCATAGATTTAGGTTTATTCTTGCTTGCCTCTTTGCCTACCAAGATCTTTGTTTTCATTTGCTATGATTTTCATACTTATGAGCTATTTTAACGGTTTGTATTTGAATGACAAGCTTCATTTTTTATACTTTCTTATGCACCCTTTTATTGCCATTTTTTGTGTATGCATGTTTAATGTAATTTTTTTGTTTTATTGGTGCCTTAGGTTTGAAATTTAGTTATTTCATGCAAATATGCCAAAATCTTTGGACCCATTTTGGGAGTATGGGGAGGTTGATGGTAGGGACAAATAGAATTCACACCTATCCTTCACAATTTGTGTGGGACCAAAATGGCAAGAGTGGTTACACAATCGAAATACATCTAGGTACCAGACTTCGTGGACATGATGTTATACCTTATACGATCTCTAGTCAAATTATACAAAAAGCTCTTGAAGACGATTAGTGAAAAAGAGAAAGATATTTGCTAGGTAGAGGAGCGGTCTCACATAGATAGTTGTTAGTTTTATTTGTTTTGCGGCTTTACTATATATAACTCATGATGATGAGATAATTTTATATATGTGATGTTATTTTGTATTGGTTCTCCCATTTGAGTCCTTGATTGGACAATTATCAAGGATCAACAAGATTTGGTATTGCCTTTGATATATCATTTTTATTTTACATCTACTACATCATATATATTAGTGCTTTCTTCATATTTATGTGTCAATGTGTTTATTTCGTGTTGTTATTGTTTTATATGTTTAAAAATCGAAGAAAAAAAATGAAATATATTATGCATAATTATACTTGTCGATATTTTGCCAATATTTTCACTTAGTATTGCCAATAAGATGTTTCTGAATCTTACCGATATTTTACCCATCTAGATATTATCAACATTGCTTTATATTATTAGCGGTAGTGAATATCTCGAGTACAATCACGGATGCTTGAATCTAGAAATCCACAACAAAGAAAAATGCGGGTAAAATTATTGAAGGGAATTACCACTTCCTCCACAAGCAATCCCGGCTAGCTTTTTGCCTACAAAACTCGGCATCCTAAAAACACATTATTGTCATCCTATGTATTGCTCTGTGCCGATCTCTTTGACGTCGAAGCCTCAACCGAGTCTTTGATGAAGTCGTTCTTCTTATGCCGCTAAGGAAATCATCTCTCCAGGCCACTCTGAAGACTTTCTCGACCTGGAACTAAGAATAGATTTTTCCTCGGCTAAATCGAGCGCCAATCTAGGGAAACCGCGCGGTCCTCTGCATTGCCTCAGGAATAACTCGGCCCTCTTCTTTGCTACCTCTAGAATCTGGAAAACTTCTTCCGGATCATACCTTTGTCCCTCACTCCATTGCTTCGATCTTTGGCTCTCTCCAAATATTTATTGTTTCTACTTTGGAAATTGATCTACCAAGAAAATCGCATTGCTAAGTGTCTTCTCCATCACCACATTGACTTCCTCTTATAATCCCTTTGTTGGAGCACCAGACCAAGATTAAACTTAATCAATGGCTAGGATCATCTCTAGATTGATGCAGTAGCAGTTCCTATACTATTCTCACCTTATCTCAATTAATACTAATTAATTAACCATATTCCCTAAGTTTAGACCGAGGAAATATTTAAAAAATGGTTAATAATCTAAATGACACATTTCTAGGTGGAATTTCCATAAACGATTTACGATTTTGGAATCTCATGTATTCTAGCCTCTCCACAAATTATGTGGCTAGAACACATCCAATACTGCTAAAAACTAACAAGAGGGAGTGTTAATTTTTGACGGCTTAGTGACAAATTAAAATCTTGGGACTAAGATTCCTCTTTTCGAGAGGACCAATTTTGACTATTGAAGCACTCAATTTGGACGAGGGAAAGTGTATTTTTGAATTAAAACCAACATGTGCATATTTGATCGAGTCGACCTTAAATAATTGGACACCCTTGGAAGGGTTATAAATACAGTGACCCTCCAACCTCCTTTGGACATCATCATGGATCATACTTCTATTCTCTTCTTTGGTTTGGCTCACATAGGTGCGAGGCAAGTTCGCGAGAGATTGGTTGGCACGGAGTCCGGGGTCGGGGTTCGAAGCTTGCATCTTTGTTTTAGTGTTTTGACTCCCAATTGCGGGCATGTCATGGAGAAATTTCGACTACGATCCTTGAGCATGTCATGGATAAATTTGACCAAAGCCTTTGTTAGCATGCATGACCTGTCATCTTTGCCAGCAGGACCTAAAGGTTGAATTTTCAGTTGGCAAAGTTTCGCTCGTTGGCCATGAGAGTTCAGCAATTGACCCACAGAGTGACCAGGTTACGGTCCTTTTGAATAAAGGTTTTGATCATTAGCATGGTTGGGTTCATCTCATGGATATTGTTTGATTCATTTTGTTGGATAAGTTTGCAGTTTGAAGATATGGATCATTGTACTCCTCTCTCTTTACTAAATCATGCAATAACAATCTAATAATAAGAAAAATTTTGAAAAGAGTTTTCCCCATAGTGGGTTTGCCTTGGTCTCCAGCCAATCTGTGGTGTGTCTATGTGTGTATGATTTTCTTCTATTTGTTCCTCTCTTTGCATTGATGATGATGTTGTTCTTTTTATATAATTACATATGTTGTTGAATAATGTTGTAAATTTGAAAAATGTTATGGGGGTGGTGTATATGTAAATGATGAAATGCAATTATCAAAGCAAACATCAATATAGCCCTAAAGAAAATTAACAAGCATCATCTAAAAAATCATGACGAGAAAAAGAGAGTCCATCAATATGGATTAGACAACATTGAAACAAAAGCACGGAAACTATTGAAGCGACAACGATGCCATTTAAAAGAGGAAGGCCATTACAAATGTGGCACACACGGGAGGTGGAAAGGGATATGGTTCCCAAATGACAGTGACAATAATGCCTCTTCCCCATGATAATCCAAAAAGAATACAAAACATAATACACATAGCCTTCAGAGATACCAAAGGGTTCATCAACAGAAAATTCCTTGCCAAGAGACAAGGAGAACCCTTTGTTGAAGAAGTGCAAGTAAAAAGCTAGGAAGGAAAGGCATGGCGGTGTGAGGGCGAGACATATGCCACAAATGGAAAATAATAAGGGGGAGGAAGGGAATCGACCTAAAGAAGAGTGAATCAAATCAAAGATAGTGGGTTTAACCTAGATGAGGAACCACTAAAATAGTGAACTAGCATGAGACTCAATGTGGGGTATGGTGTAGTAACAAAAAATTTAATAAGTAATACATCAACAAAACTACTTGTCACAATCTTAAGGAGGTAGGCAGGTTTGAGGGCTAGAACAACATAAGGTCAGAGGATTATCTTTGGAAACGGAAATGATGCACCAAAGGGAGAAAGATTAAATAATCTAGATTTTAGAGTTATGCTTGTTTTGATGGTTAGCTTCATGTGTAATATTCTAATTAGCATAGCTAATTGGGGCTATTTCATTTTTTGTATAGTTTTGCCGCCTATAGTTAAATTAATAAATAAAAGTGAAAAAGAGGGGTCAACTCACTTTAATAAAATAAAGTGCTTCATAGTAGATGAACGTTGTAACTTAGGGAAAGCCTTGGGAGGTCACACGTTACATGAGAGAGGCCTCACGTAGGCTCCCAAAGGCAAGCTGCGCGAGCATAGGAGGAGCTCAGGGCCTTTGAGTTAGGGTTTTGAGGGAGCTAGCACTGCAAAAGGTGGGGTTTCACTCCATTTGGCATTATTGATATGTTGATGATATTGTGAGCTAGTCTTGTCTACTTACAGGCACGCCGGTTGTTTAGTCGGTCTGCGACCTTGTTTAGTGCGGCGGAGTGTCTCCGTCGGAGATCTCGCCCTTGGCCCGGGGGACTTGAGTGCACCTTCGGGCAAGGAATTCCTTCAATTGTGATTGGTTGCGGGAGATTTTGGTGGACGTTTGCGAGAGAAGTTGGGTCTCATAGAGTGGCCCTATGAGTCCAGGAAGGAGAACTGCGATTGGTGTTAGATGCGACTCTGTGATTTCGTGGAGTCTCGGCGTATTTCAGCTTGGAGGGATTGTCTATTCAGTTGGAGAGTTTGCGAGAGGTTGTGGCCCTTTTCCGACATTCTTCTTGAGCCTCTGCTTGTTGTGCTTGGGAGAGACGGTGTTTTCTTTGAGGAGGAGCTTCGATGGTGGTTTTTCGGAGGTGGTGCATTCGCTTCATGGTTTACGGGTTTTGTCGGAGACGGTGAGTACGAGCGACCTACCGATTTTTAGCTCATTCGGTGGGGGATCATTTTAGTTCCGGTATTCTGACTTTCTACAGCCAGATTTCTCCATGGTAGGGCAGTCTCTGTTGTAACCATTTCCTATTACGAGAGGGTTCTTCACTTGCCTTGTGCAAGGATAGGTGCACTTATTCGGGTTATCTCTTGTACTTATATGTATTCTGAGATTAATAAAATGGCTTAGCGTTACGGTATTTATGTGTACTTGCTCTATATTCTAGTTAGAGCATTTTCCCTATATAGTTGTATGTTTGTATTTACGTATTCTTGTCTATTTCCCGTTGGGGATATTACATCATGTCGCATGTTACGCATAGTCCATTGTAAAGAAAGAGTGATGGAGGCAAGGACAAATTCCATTTAGTTCCTTAGACATCATGTAGTATTCTAACTAGAGAAATATAGTGAAATATCAAAACATGAACTAGCTATAGCAAACAAATAAACATGCAATCTGAAAACTCCACAAGAACGGAAAATTTAGAACACTATTGAGAGCGAAACAATAGAGCTTAGCCATTTTATTGAATATCTTATGAGGAAAGTAGGGTCGAAAATATATTGGAATGAGTGCACGTCGATTTGATAAAGCAAAAGCATGCAAAACCATGTGAGAATGAGAAAATCCACGTTGAAATAGGGTCACTCGTGACATGCTGCCCAAAAACTCCTCCCCGGTACTTATTGGGGGAAAAGCGTATTTGAGGCCTCAAATATGCTCCAAGAAATTTGAAAAAATAGGACAAACGCTCTCAGCCCCATACCAGCAAGGCAAAAATATTTTGGGAAAATTCCAACCTCCCAAAATTACCCAAAAAATAAAATACGATTGCCCACTACCCAACACAGTACCAACGAGAAAACCTACGATTACATGCACCAAAATCCTCCAACAAAATTGCGATACTTGAATGATAAATAACACGAAATGATAGAGTGAGAATTATAGCGATTTGCCGACCAAAAGCTCTGACAAGTTGTTTTAATAAAATTAGGCAAAACCCTACGAAGCACTAAGGAATAATAATTCATCCCACGCAATTGCAACAAACTTGAGCATGCGAAACTACACAAAAAAGTGGAGTATCCTCCAAGTGATATTCCTACAAATTCTTGGTATATCTCCCAGGACCCCAGAACAATTTCCTCCTCCAACCAACTCTATTTACTGCTACTACGTCCTCTTGAAAAACCATCCCACGATACGAGAGGGAATGAAATGACTCACAAAATTACGGAAATACTGAAGTATCCAATCGGCTCCAAATTTCTCTCTGAGGAGCACTCTAGGTTCTTAGAAAGAGAGTTGGAATTTTTTCTTGGAAATTCTTTAAGCGACATTGGTTGACTTGGCTCGGTAGCTCAAGCAAACCTTCCAAATCAAAAATGAAATGTCAAAACTAGAATGATCAAAATGAAGCTCTATCCTTCCTTTTATTGTTACTTTCCCTCCCTCATACCATGGTTCAATTTCTTTACACTATGATTTGATACCATGGTTTGATTCTTCCCATGGTTCGATGTAGTATTCCAAATTAGCGGTGGAATATTAATTTTGATTTATTTTGGCATTTCGTAATGTTGGGTGGAAATAAAGTGGGTAGGGGACCCACAACTAATAATTAAAGCCGTAAGTCTTTTCTAAAGTCCCTAAGGGAAAATTGTTTTTCTAGTGGTGAGGTCGAATTGGCCTTAGGTGACGTACAAGTGGCGGCATTGAAGGAGCACGAAAGGACGGTGTGGGATTGGCTAGAGGACGGCGGCACGTGAATGGCCAAGGAGAGGCGGTGCGAGCCAAGGTGGGACCCAAGGCATACGTTGGGCCTCGATGGATAAAGAAGGAAGAAGGGAAGGCTCATTTGGCATTTATTAAGTTCATCTTATTTCTCTTGGTCATTTTCTTTGGCTGCAGCTTGAGCGGAGAGCCAAGTCTACGAGTGTTGTTTAGCACGCGAGATCTTCAAGTGGAGATCTCAACCTCTACTCGGGAATTCAAGTGCCGCTCGGGAGAGGGTTACGCATTTTGATGAGAGAATTACACGGCATGACTATGAAAAGGTGTAACCCCTTGGAGCTGCGTGAGTAGAGTAGACTACGCGGTGATTGCGCGATTCGGTTCGGTGTTGGTGCGAGAGTGTGGAAGGCAAGCGGAGTTTGACGAGGAGATTTGGAGGAGGTTAGCCACCTCCTCGAGGATTTTGATAGCTCTCCCGGAGGCATTTTCCGGCAAATTCATCCCGAGAGGTTCAATTTACCCAACGGTGCGATGAGCCAAATTCCGAAGTCAAGCTTTGGGCGAACCCTTTACGGGTTTTCTAGGTTTATTAGGAGAAGCCAATATTAATTCGACGGAATTTTTGGCGATTTGAGGCTTCAAATAAAGATCCTAACGTAACCCGGTAGAAAGCTAAGACGAAATTGAGCCGAAATTCGGGGTCAACATACGGCTAATTCCTTCACGGGTTTTTGTGGATTTGGTGAGTAGGTACGTGGTTAAAAGCCCGAATTTTACAGAGCGAGAGGAAGCATCCCAGCTTGACCGATCTGAAGTCGACTAACGACGAAACATTTACGGGCTAGTCGGCGGGCGAGCCACCTCAGAGGCACTTTCAACCAAAGTTTTTGCTTGGGTTTGAGTTTTCGGCCTGCCTTGAGCAAGCCCGGGTGCAATCTTTTCGGCACCTCACTTGTACTCTTTCCCATCATGTTAATAAATGAAACGTAATGATTTTGGCACCAAATTATGTGTTTTAATGGTGTTTCCCTTATTGCTGTAATTTTAGTCTATTGTGTATTATTCTTGTCATTTTTCCCATTTGGGAATATTACAATGGTATCGAGCATAATCTTGGCTCAACTTGGCAGGAAGCCCTCATCCTATGACACAACCAAAATAAAAAACTAAGAAATCATGGGATCCCAAGA
The DNA here is from genome assembly GCA_034641835.2 of Pinus albicaulis. Lineage (NCBI taxonomy): Eukaryota > Viridiplantae > Streptophyta > Pinopsida > Pinales > Pinaceae > Pinus > Pinus albicaulis. Next base: position 688,165,229 of record CM076579.1, read on the forward strand.
AAGCTAAACTCGGAACGCCATGGCGGTAACCTTGGATAAGGTGATTAGGGTGCAACAAATTATGGTTAATGTGGGGAAGAAATTGATTCATGCAACAATTGGGAATGAGACCATTCTCAATTATACAATAAATATACCGAAATGGTGGATAATAATACATCAAGAGGAAAGATATTATTGCAAGCCGATGTGGAGTTATTGGCAACAAATTGGCGGGCATACCAATCATAGAGACATGACATTCAAAGAGTCCCTCTCTTTTGGGAGTTAGTGAACTAGGGCAAGAACAAATCAAGGGGAATTCTATGGAATTATGCGGGGATGGTGAGATGGATTAAGGAAGAAGATGAAGAGTAGTTGAAGGGGCCATGGTTGTGAGGAGACAGTGAAGGCATACACTCGCTGATGAAACACCACCCAGTTGTTGAGGTATCCATTGATGGTGTATCCGAGTTGTGACCAATTTCTTTGATGATAGCAACATATCACGAGGTTGATGAGGTGTCGGGGAGACAACTCCACCGTTGTTGAGGAGCTGGAATGGTATAGCGGCCTCCGGTCTATGACATAATTGTCGAGATGACAATCACATGCGGTGAGTAATGAGAGCATGTCTTCTGTGTTAGATGTCTATGGAGGAGGGTGTGCAACCATCCTTTAGGCACAGCCCTTGATGAGGCAGGAATACGGAGGTATTGGACGATGGTTGCACACAACGGTGTCATCATTTTGGGTGAGCCTTCTAGGTTTGGAAGGAAGACCACATCGGTAAGAAAGACTATTTTTGCAAAACGAGGCTGGAGGGCATGAGAGTGATTTTGTCTCAGGAGTCAACGACCAAGTTCGCGCACATTGGGGAATAGTTGGATTCACAATCTGGTAGAGGGCACATTGCGGTTGGAGCAAACCCCTTCGGGCATTCATGGGCGGGACTAGGGCACGGTTGGGTAACCACTTCCCATTGAAGGGAGAGAGATGGAGCCACCTAATCGGATCTCATATGTTGACCTCGATGGGAGTGATGAGAAGATCGAAGTTGCAGGGTGCAACATCCACATCTTTGAGGTTGGATGGCAAGATATTTGTACGAGATGGTACCCGAGTGGAGTGGGTTATGGAGATGGTGGTGGACCCGGGTGTAGTTCGGCGGGGAGTTTCCAAGCGTTGGAAATACGGGAACCCCAGGACTAGCATTGGGATCGAGTGGAACTACTATCGTTTCCCAGTAGGAGGCGGTTGACTACGTCTTGGAGGTCTGGTGGCCTAGTAGTCAGCGTGCACATTCGCTAGGAGTGTTTTGATCGGCTCCGGTGGCCAACCAGTTCTGAGCAAACTTCCTTGGGTTGTCTTGGTACAACATTGTTGTATGCGAAGATGCAGGGAGATCATATACTTTAGAAGAAGCTTGTCGGAGGGGAGGTGGCATTGGCAAGCTACCGAGATGGTGCCTTGTATGGAGTAAGGATTCTTCACCTTTAGGTGGGGCACGGAAGATCGCCGGCGGAGCAATGGTAGAATCACTACGACATACAAGGGAGATTCACTTGCAGGACCAGTCGGGGAGGTTTGGACTGCGGACTCATGATCCATTCATCGGTGGGTGTAGTGATGCGACGGTGGAGGTGATGATAGATTAGGCGAGTCGACATGTAGAGACACAACTCTTGGCCATCACATCCAACGATGTGTGGGAGCATCTATGCTTGTGGTGGACTAAGGTGGACATGGAGGTGCATGGTGGTGTACCATAGTGTGTGGGACGCATTGTGGAGTATGATGTCTTACATCACATTAGTACACGCGAGGAGTGGTTGGCTGCTTGACACGGACAGGAGCGCGGGACGATACGAGGGTGGTCTGACGGTAAGCAGGCGGGGGTATCGAGAGCGTTATACGAGGGGAATGTCGCACTGTGCAGTGGCATGTCGAGGAGTACATGGATGATTGGTGGTATGCAAGGGTGTTTTTGAACCCTTAGTTAAACTGAGAGGGGGGGGGTGAATCAGTGTAACACATTCATAGACTTTTAAAACTTTTTAATTAACACTTGTTTACACCTTCATTTCATGTTCAACTTAACATGTGAGTAATCTTAGAATGTGAGCAGCAAGCATTAATATAATGTAATAGTAGACTTAATATGAGAACAACAAGTATTAAGCAGAAGAGATAAACTAGATCAACACATAAATATCATGCACAGAGACACAAGATATAAGTGGAAACCCATAAAGGGAGAAAACCACATCTTATTATTGTTGTGATGCAAAGGCAAGCTCCAACTCCCTCTCACCACTGTTTTTCTGCAGGCACCAACCTACGGAGGCTCCAACCTCAAATTGCATGAGCTACAACTTGCAGGCTCCAACTCCTTCAATTTTAAGGCACCCAACCTACGGGAGGCTCAACCACAGTCAGCTTCTGGCTGGCGGCTCACTCAGCTTCAACTTGATAGGGAAGCTCCAACTTCCTCAATTTATCACAAGAAATGTTTGTTGATTTACCTCAGATATCAGCTCTGTTCTATAGCATCTCTTTCTGCTCCTCTCTTCTTTATCTTCTCTGTCTCAATCTTCTATACTCTGCATTCTCTAGAGTCTATATTTACTCTCTCTCTCTCTCTTTTCATATCAAGATGATATTATTTATATAGATTTCTTGATGACTGTTTGTTTTCCTTTAGGAATTCGAAATGGATAGTCATACTTCTTGGTCTTCTACCTTCTCATTTCTTTTTCAGCTCACTCAGAAAAATGTAACTGTAGGTGCTTATTTTAATATTACAGTGGGATTTTGTTTTCTTCCGGAGACTTGCCAATGCATCACAAACAATAAAAATCAATTACAATATTTACATTCACATATAATGAAAACTTCAGCTCACTCATTCAACCTCTTGGTTCACTGCGCTTGTCTTTTCTGTGACTGTGTTTGGCTTTTCTGTGACTGTATTTGGCTTTTCTGTGACTGTGTTTGGCCCTTTCGGTTCTGATTGATTTCCTGCTTACTGTCGCAGTGTAACTGCCATGCTTATGTCACTGCCCTTTTCATACATCACGATTTAACTCTCGGCACGATAAGAATTGATTCTAACATATAGACTGTCGTTTTATATAACATATGTAACTTCCGGCGATGTACTGCTGAGAGATTATTTTAGTACATAAAATTCCCTTATGGGCCCACTCGTCGATCTTTCCGATGCGATGTATCACTCCTCGACTTCTTCCGATTGCGATTAATCGCAATCGCAATTTCCATTTGAATGTACCGATTATCTCAATGCTCCGATTCCAATTATTTACTGTTATGACGAAACTTCAAACATATATCAGTCATGGTTTTATAAACCCATCGGGTCCAGTCTTTCATCGCAATCGCAAATATTTATTAACATGTTCCGCTTGCGAACTTTCTCCGATGTGATTGGGTGAGGGTCCCACCATATAGAACTTTGTTTGTTTTAAAACCAAGTGTTAAAACCTTTGGTTCTTTTGATCTCGCGCCAAAAGATATAATACATATGCTTTGGATTATACCCTTGGTCCCTTGTCCATAAAGTGCTCCATATATATATATATATATATAAGCTTTGAGCCTTTGAATATAAAGCACAACATCTGTACCGTGCTGTATATATATATATATATATATATATATATATATATAAGCTTTATGCTTCCGCTTTAATGTAACCTTTAGCCAGGGTAATGATTCTCAGAATTTTCTGTAGAGGGGTCCCACCTTATGGTACTTCGTATATAGTGCGCTGCGCATATACATATACTTTGCTCTTTCTCCGATGTGATTAATCATTGTTTACCGGAACTCAAATATATATGAATTGCAGTTTATATGCCCATCGGGTCTGGATCTCAATCGCAATCGCAATTTGCAGTTGCATGTTCCGATATACTTATACTCCAATGCTCTGATGCGATCAATCACTGTTTACCGGAACTCAAATATACATGAATTGCAGTTTATATGCCCATCGAGTCCGGATCTCAATCGCAATCGCAATTTGCAGTTGCATGTTCCGATATACTTATACTCCGATGCTCCGATGCGATTAGGCCGGAATTCAAATACATATTAATCACAGTTTATACGCCCATTGGGTCCGGGCTTCAATCGCAATCGCAACTTTTAGTTGCATGTGATCCGCTACCAACTTTTTTCCGATGCAATTGATGAGGGTCCCACCATATAAGGCTTTTCCTTTCATAGAACCTTTGGTTCTTTAGATCTCGCGCTACATATAAATGTATATGCTTTGGACCTTTATATATATAAGGCGCATCATATGTATCTCATTGCATATATATAAGCTTCCGCTTCCGCCTTTAGTATATCCTCCAGCTGGGGTAGCGATTCTCGGAATTTTATGTAGGGGGGGTCCCACCCTATATTACTTCGTCAATATTCTATTAAGTCTTTCGCTCAGACTTAAACCCAGCATTAATGTATATATACATTTATATAACCTCTCAGGCTCCGTCCATATCTTAGCTCATAGATCCGCTTTCGATTTTATTCAACGCTGCCTCTGCTACCCATTCATAGAACCGATCTGCTCAATAAGATCCTCTTCCACTTTCTCCATTGCTTTGATGTCTAATACCTCTGCGACTTGTAACCATTTTGACTATCCACGGGTTCAAGCTCCTTTCAGCCTCGCTTTCTACTTCATCATTGCACAGACTCTGCGTCCAAATGTATCCTCGTTCCAATCTTTAACCGAGGTCGTGTATTCGATTTGGATTGAACTAATACCAATTCTTCTGCAGGATTGTCAATCCCTCCAGTGCGAATAACCTCTCACACCTCTCTTCTAACCGATTAATCAACAGATACAATATCGACATTTATTAATATCGATTCCTCTCCTCAGAGCTTAGTCCACAGCGTAGTATGTACTTGTCGAACCAAGTATATTTTTACAGGACTAAAGCAACCAGGACACATCTCGCATCAAATTTCAAAGCAAATTCTTTCATAAAGATGAATTTACTTACAGAATCTTTGTCTCTGGCCTGATCTTCAATGGGATGGCCTTTCCACAATCAAATGTTTAAAACCTCCCAGCATTCCACTCTTCATAACATGTTCAATCAAACTCCTTCAGGCCCTTTCAACTTCACTGCTCTGTCTCTCCAGTTCTGCTACCAAATGGCCCTCTTCTACTGTCCTCACTACTCTGCAGCACCACCTCATCTGTCTCCTGTTGCCTTTGTTCCTTCTATGCTGCCTCTGCTACCTCTTTTTGCTGCCCTGCTTCTTTAAATGGCCCTGTCTCTACTGCTCAACCCTCTCTACATCTTGCTGCTACGCTGCTCAGGTGTTCCTCCTTTGCCATCTCCTTTGCCATCAATGACAACATTTCCAACA